>QODF01000167.1:1004317-1019226 GCA_024372805.1 Oostethus manadensis
TTTTTTTTTTTTTTTTTTTTTTTTTTATAAATGGCAATTGGTCTTACCTTTTTACAAGTAAATGAAGTCCTGTTTAGTTTTGAGAGGTAATCCTCCATTTTGTTGGGAATGAAATGGAAGTACTATGCAGGTTGTTTCTGTTACAGAGTACTTTTCCGTGAGGGAAATAGGCTAATGTTACATGCAGATTTTTTTTCTTCTACGCATTACTGCTGTCCTGCCGGCATGGCTGTGTAAGCAAATGCAGGGAGATCAGTCACGTGACGTCTGGAACTCAACACTGCCACATGCTGGTGCGGCACGGTACATACCAGACTCCACTGTGCACTTTTAATGGCGTTTCTGCTCGATAAGAAAGACTAAATGTCACACTCTTTTGTGAAATATTTTCAGTCGCTTCAACGTCATTACGTGCACGCAATAAAGAACACGTGAGGCTGGGTCACACGCCCGCACACACCCAAACAGCCACACACAATAGGGGACGTAACAACTTGGAACACTCTGTTTATCTGTTTGTGGACACTTGCTAACACTACTGACCAACGCCACAACTCTGGAGGAATGAGGGATAAAAACCATGTGTACAAAAATGTCTTGTTTCTCGGCTCACAATCTGTTCTCCCCCCACTGACTCTCATTGGTCCCAGTTTGACTTCTTCCTGCGCCATACGCCCAAACCTGTTTTTATCCTGCCCTGCTGGTGACCAGCACATGTTTTGCAGACCAATCTGGAAACAGTTATAATCATGTGCTCAATAAACGTCTTTGTTCGTTATAGATTTTGATTGATTGATTTGATTATAATTGTTGTCGGCTACCTCATCTTTGAACCCATCTTACTTTTTTCGCCATTGAGGTACATCTTACATCATGGATTCCTTGGTTCTTTCATTTTCCCTACACCCAGCTTCATTTGATTGTTTTTTTTATGGGGGGCCAGAATTCACAACCGCACCCCTGCTGCTGACTATACAATAAGAAAAAAGAAACCATAAAATCAGCTTAACTTAATTTAGACAAAAACATTATTTACTGACTTTTTGGAGACAACATACAGACCCTTTCCAAAAAAAATGTCATGGAAACATTTTATTGTACATTCAAAAGGTTAAACTTTCATAGAGTATTGATTCAGGGCTCACAATTTAAATAATTTATAGCATTCATTCATTTTCTATGCCGCTTATCTTCATTAGGGTTGCGGGTATGCTGGAGCCTATCCCAGCTGGCTTTGGGCGAGAGGCGGGGTACACCCTGGACTGGTCGCTAGTCAATCGCAGGGCACATAAAGACAAACAAACATTTACACTCTAATGGACAATTTAGAGCGGCCAATGAAGCCAACATGCATGTTTTTGGAATGTGGAAGGAAACCGGAGCACCCGCAGAAAACCCACACACGCACGGGGAGAACATGCAAACTCCACACAGAGATGCCCAACGGAGATTTGAACCCTGACCCTCCTGACTGTGAGGCCAATGTGCTACCCACTCGACCACCGTGTGGCCAATTGAGGATTCCCTGCGACACCTCAGAGCTGAAAGTAAGAACTATGATGCTCTCCTCGAACATTGTGTTGGTGATTCCGTCAAACTGGAAGTGTCTTCCACAAAGAAAACTGAAATGGTTTGAACCCTGTGGCCAGCCATTGATGAAACGCGGTTGGCGACTGAAGAGAGCCAAAATGTGTTGGAAAGCGATTTAAAATTTATAGCATAATTTTTGTTTTGTTTGTTTGTTGCTGACCTCGACTGAGGATATAGTTGGTCGGTGGAAGGAATACTTCTAGGCCCTTCTCAATCCCACTGACATGCCTTCCATAGAGGAAGCAGAGTCTGAGGATACGTACGTGGACAGTTCCATCACCGTGGCTGAGGTAATTGGGGTAATTAAATCACTCCCCGGTGGCAAGGCTCCGGGGGTAGACGAGTTCCGCTCGGAATTTCTCAAGGCTCTGGATGTTGGAGGACTGTGTTGGTTGACACGCCTCTACAACATTGCATGGAAGTCAGGAACAGTACCTCTGGACTGGCAGACCGGGGTGGTGGTCCTCATTTTTAAAAAGGGTGACCGGAGGGTGTGTTCCAACTATAGGGGGATCACACTCCTCAGCCTCCCTGGGAAAGTTTACTCCAGGGTGCTGGAGAGAAGGACACGACCGTTAGTCGAACCTCGGTTACTGGAGCTACAATGTGGTTTTCGTCCCGGTCGCGGACCACTGGACCAGCTCTACACCCTTGCAAGGGTACTGGAGGGTATGTGGGAGTTTGCCCAACCGGTCTACATGTGCTTTGTAGACCTGGAAAAGGCATTCGACCGTGTTCCTCGTAGTGTCCTGTGGGGGGTGCTCCGGGAGTACGGGATTGGTGGCCCGCTACTACGTGCCATTCGGTTCTTGTACAATCGAAGCAGGAGCCTGGTTCGCATTGCCAGCAGTAAGTCAAGCTTGTTTCCGGTGAACGTTGGCCTCCGCCAAGGCTGCCCTTTGTCACCGATTCTGTTCATAATCTTCATGGACAGAATTTCTAGGCGCATTTCAAGGTGTTGAGGGAGTCCAGCTTGGTGACCTTAGGATCTCGTCTCTGCTATTTGCAGACGATGTGGTCCTTATGGCCTCATCAGGCTTTGACCTTCAGCGTTTACTGGAGCGGTTTGCAGGTGAGTGTGAAGCTTCTGGGATGAGACTCAGCACCTCCAAATCCGAGGCCATGGTTCTCAGTCGGAAATGGGTGGACTGTACGCTCCAGGTGTGGAGTGAGGTCTTGCCTCAGGTGGAGGAGTTCAAGTATCTCGGGTTCTTGTTCACAAGTGAGGGAAGGTTGGAGAGTGAGATCGACAGACGGATCGGTGCGGCATCTGCAGTAATGCGGTCGCTGTACCGGACCGTCGTGGTGAAGAGAGAGCTGAGCATGAAGGCAAAGCTCTCTGTTTACCGATCGATCTACGTTCCCACCCTCACCTATCATGAGTTATGGATCATGACCGAAAGAATGAGATCGCGAATACAAGCGGTGGAAATGAGTTTCCGGAGGGTGGCTGGACTCACCCTGAGAGATAGGGTGAGGAGCTCGGCCATCCGGGAGGAGCTCAGAGTAGAGCTGCCGCTCCTTCACATCGAGAGGAGCCATCGAGAGGAGCCAGTTGAGGTGGCTCGGGCATCTAGTCCGGATGCCTCCCGGGCGCCTCCCTGGTGAGGTGTTTCGGGCATGCCCAGCCGGGAGAAGGCCCCCAGGAAGACCTAGGACACGCTGGAGGCACTATGTCTCACAGCTGGCCTGGGAACGCCTTGGTGTCCTCCCGATGGAGCTGGAGGAGGTCGCTGGGGACCGGGAAGTCTGGACTTCCCTACTGAAGCTGCTGCGTCCGCGACCCGGACCCGGATAAGCGGAGGAAAATGGATGGATGGATGGATGGAATTTGTTTTTTGTTTATTTATCATTTATTATTTTTACATAACTTCCACCTCATGAAACCCACAAAAACGGGATTTCAAGCCCACATTAACCCTTTCCGACGTTTGACCTGAAGCCATGTACCCCCTATTCCTGCACACTTAAAAACATGACCTTTTGTATTTTAATTAACTAGAAATATTCAACATAGTGACTGGGTTTATTCGTTTTATAGTAAATTTCAAAATACATATGCTCCTCAGTAAATTATAATATGACCAAAAAGTTTGTTTATTTTTAGTTATTTCATTGAAAAAGTGGAATTTGTTTATTATATACATTTATGCCACATAGACTGACATGTTTCAAATGTTTATTTTAGTGTTGATGGTTGTAACTGAAAACAAATGAAAATCTCAATACACATATATATATATATATGTATATATATATATATATATATATATACATATATACATATANTTTTTTTTTTTTTACCAGCACAGTGTGTGGGATTTTTGGGTTAATGAATAGAAAGTCTGTTAATTAAATGCAAAAAGTTCATCAATGGACAATTTAGCCCAGTAATTCACAAATGGATGTAGCCTGCATGTTTAGTAGGTTGGAAACGGTACAGGTGGAATAGTAAATTAAACAGGCACGCCACACAATTTTTGTTAACAGTTGACCCTTACTAACTACTATTTGCTATGAATTTCATTTTGGAAGTGTAATTACATAATTACACCAGCAGAGGGGGCACAATGGTGTAAAGGGATTCAATAGGGAGACTAGCGGTTAGGTTTAGCCATGCACTGCTCATTAATAAAAGAGCTCAGGCATGAGAAGACGCTAATTTTGGATCTCTCTCTATTGTTGACAGTCATTTTCTTGATAGTCTGTGTAAACTTTGCTGCTGGTCCAGATTCCCCTAGATCTGGTGCCGGTAACACATGCTAACCTTTCTGTAAGGGCCCTGCTTGTGATTAAAGAAGATGTTGTCACAACGCAATTCCAATTGCATTGGTGAGATATTTTTAATGACACGCTTATTTTGTTTACAGTTAGACGGCATGTGGCAAACGCCGCTCTTATTTTGAAGCCCAGAAAGATGTTCAATGTGTGAGAAGATCTAAAACGATCTGGGTACAAAAGTATAAGTGCTTCTTGTCTGTTTTCACGCAGAACCTGTTAATTTTGAAACAAGGTACAGCTGCGCAGTAAAATAAAACAAACCTGGAAAATAGTAATATGTTTTATAACGAGAAGTGTGCGCTCACAGCCCGTCACACGCTAATCGCCGAGATGGTGACTCCAGGAGAGGCAGGTTATGTGCAGCGGCAGTCGCGTTTTTGTCTGCAAACACACGTGGTAAAGTTGGACATTGGATATTCGGCGCGGTAGCTACAGCGGTACTCCTGCGTCACCATGCCTGGACTGTTGTCTCATGCCACGGGAAGTGCAGGGGCCGTCAATAAACTACTGTTTTGGTTAAAAAAAATTGAAAATTCCAGAAAAATCTCCCAACGACGGCAGGAAAAGTCTACAATTTTCTCTAGTCGTTTTGAGAAAATAATAAAAATCAATGGGAAATGATTCACAAAATAAAAGAATGTAAATGAACAGGATCATTAGAATGGTTATTGATGACAATTCAGCGCAGGAAAACTGATATGCAAATATACGGACTCTGATTGGCTTTTTTATCTTAAAGTAGACAAATTTTTATTTTTATGTTACACAAATCAGTGCCAAGTGTTTCAATTAGCTCAGAGTAGGTCTACACATGTAGCTGCACCTCTTTTTGTTGGATTTTGTGGTTCTAACAGGTAACATAACAAAATATTCAAATTTTGTTTGAATAAAAAATTACAAAACTTACTTGTAATTTTTTGTGGCTTCCGAACATTTTTTTTTTACTGAAAGACGGGACAAAATGGCTCTTTTGATGATAAAGGTTGCCGACCTCTGGTCTAGTGGAAGTGCAAAATGTGGCAGGAGAACATGCACCAGCAAAAGAGATAACTGTGGTCTTTGGCGTATTATTAAAAAGAGAAACTTCCAAAACCTGGCGGAGATCCACAAAGAGTGGAATGTCACAGCTTCAGAAACCACCACATTCAGATGCATCCTGGAGATGGACAACAACGAGGGGTGTAACGGTACACTAAATTGTAATTTCAGTTCGGTTCAGTTTCCTGAAGTGCTTCATCCATCCATCCATTTTCTATGCCGATTATCCTCATTAGGGTCGCGGGTCTGCTAGAGCCTATCCCAGCTGACTTTGTGCGAGAGGCTGGGGACATCCTGGACTGGTGGCCAGTCAATCCCAGGGCAGACAAACAACCATTCACACTCACATTCATACCTCGGTTTGGTTCATTTTTGGTACAAAAAAGGCAGAAAAAAAATGACTTTAAATGCTTTCATTGAAAACATGCAAACAATATATATTTTTAAATAAAAGCGACTAATTTTGGTGATATTTCAAATAACTCAGAATCAGATTTTTTTAAAATAGAAAAATAATAAAATAAACTAAAGAAACAAAAATTTTTATACAATGATTAATTATAATTAAATTAATTCCTTTAATTTCCGCTAACACTTAGCAGCAACAGCCTCAATATGACAAATGTAACTATTCAAAAATAATTAAAAAAAAAAAACTGATCCGCATTTTCTGCAGAAAGCCCAGTGGTTGCAGGGACAATCTTCAGCAGAGGAGAAAAGAGTCCAAAGTGTTCCCAAACAGGAGGCCCTAATGAGATGGGCCCTAATGGGCCCTAATGGGAGGGTCCTCCAGCTCAGCCTTCTCACCGGCATTTGCCATGATGCGAGATACTAACGTACCGCCCCCTCAGTCAGAAGTGTCTGAGACTTAGAGGCGTCCGTGCGGAAACTCGGCCTGGACTTTTGTTCCACGCGGAGCGCTTACATCCCCCTAGTAATAAATTTCACCCTAGTATAAAATATAACCGAAACGGTACGCAAGTGGACCGAACCAAACATGCAAAACCGAAACGGTTCAATACATCCGTGTGAACACCCCTAGCTACAACTGTCTGGTTCCTCAGGTCAAGCCACTTCGGAGCCAGGGGCAGCCAAAGAGAAGAAAGATTGGACTGCAAAGTGTCTTTCATTCGGGAATTAGGGGCCAAGGGTGTAGATCAAGACTGGTGCGGAACAGAACCCAAGCTACTTGAGGTCCAGTGTGAAATATTCACAGCCATGATGATTTGGAGTACAATGTCTGGTGCAGGCTGTTGGTAAACTCTGCTTTCTTACATCAAAGGTCACGGCAGTAGTCTAGCAGAATGTTTGATTCCTTCGGCTGAGGATCTGTATGGAGATGCAGATTTCACACCGATGCGTTAGCTGTCGTTTGCCGGATGATCACACCATGAGCCTCGAGAACTCCCCATATTTCGTCAGGTGTTCTTCAAAAGTCGTATTAAAGCTCCAATCGTCCCTACGTTGAAAACCTAAATATTATCATGAATCTCATTCATTATTGTTTTCTTTCCTGCACTCAAATATCTTGCCTGATTAATTTTAGCTTATCTTACTTTTGAAGAAACTACGCAAGATTTTTTTTTTTTCCTGTACAGATTCCGGTAGCGTTTTGTTTCTAAAACTAGTCTGTAAAGCCAGCCTCAGTCGAGAAAAGCTCTTCTATATGTATTTCAAAATACTTAAGGGTTCTACTGATCACATTTGGAGCCCGCATGGCGTTTTCAGTCCCTTTCAATCTTTCAACCAGAACTCTCCACTAACTCCACTTACATCTAACTGCTCCTGAGTGTCCCACATTTTAAATGAGTTTTTTGGCTTTGCCTACGCTTTTTTCTTCTTAATTTCTATTATTAATTATGAACTTGAAAAGTCAAAAGTCTGTCATCATGAAGTTCTCCAACAGGGAATTTGAAATTGCACTGCTGAAAAAAGGGACAGAAGCTGAAAGGCGCAAACGAGCATCTGACCAAATACAACACTGACATTGCCAAGAAACCACAAGACATGAGGAAGCAGGGAAAGATACAAACCACTGGGAGCACCAAGGGCAAAATCTACATCATGCTAAATGAAGGTCCAGGAGAAGCAAGAGATCTGGATACGTATTAAAACTCGTATTACCATAACGGCAAGGAAAATGGAGGATGCAACCCACAAAGAAAGAACCATGCAGTCAACAGTAACATTTGACTTCTATATCATCAATGCAAGGGCCTGCTCAACAAAGCACTAAAATTAGGACGCCATGTATTCCAATGCACTCACGGTAAAACATGAAAGACTGCAGGAAGCAGTTCTGGATATTAACGGGGGCAAAAAGGAAAAACCTTTTTAATTAGCTATCTGTTATAAAATCTGCTTGATGGTGTGAACGCACCCTCAATGGCATGTATGATGAATGTATGGCCGTGTGTCTTTTGATCCTCACAGCTCCAATGTGCAAGGCTAGTTGGTCACTTTGCTACAAGTTTTTCAGCCCAAGATTTAGACCTGTTTTGTGTCTAAATCCTTCAGTTTGAGCAGAGCAGCATCATCTTTCGTGCAGTGCCAGCGCTCTCTCTAAATACTGCAGTGAGCACCTGGTTTACTGACATTATGTCCTTGGCTCGGGAATTCTCACTCTCCATCCAAAGCGTTGTTAGGCTCACATAAGTGGGAAACTTAGTGAGTGAGAGGATATCAAATAGCTTCAAGCTGAGGCAAGGACAAGAAGATAACACTGACATTGAGCCTTCATCCGTCCATTCAGTTTCCTGATGGCAAATGAGTTGAACCCCAAAATGTTCCACCTTCTGTGTGAAAGGAAATAGTGGAAGGAAAGCCGCATTAACATTCAAGATTCATCTCCTTTACCTAGGATCACCATGTGTTTGCCAAATCTAACCTCACTGTATTCTGTTCGTTTTACAGGTGAGCCACGGACGTTTGACCCAAAGTTCAGAGGGCCAGTTCATTACAGGTATTGATTATTGTCACCATCATACTATCATTTTTTTGGTGCCCCTACTTATTTTGTCACGCTTTCAATCCTGCGGCTTGTACCGTTAACTTGTGTTTGCATACTGGTCTTGCAACGTCTCGTGTGCTTCGGAGCAGTCTTTTTTTTTGCGAGCGCGTGCCCTCATCATTAGTGATGGACAGCACCAATGATTCCTTTCCAGATTTGATACTGCGTAAAATTCAGGCTGGTTTCAGTGTTACCGATCCGATACCGAACTTTGTCAAAATACACCTAACGTGTCGGGTAAGTTTAAACAAAGTAGTGTATCTCAAATCGTACCGTGTTTACTTTTCTGGCAACTTACCAACAGACTTGAGGCAAGAAATGTTCGACTCTGATTGGCTGTTGTCACGCACATTTCTGCCATCGGTGATTTAAGGCCTGGAGGTGGGGCACGATGGCGAGCGTCTGGTGGCCGGGCCTGCACCCATGGGGCCCGGTCGGGCACAGCCTGAAAAGGTAACGTGGGTCCCCCCTCCCATGAGCTCACCACTCGGGGGAAGGGCCAAAAGGGGTCGGGTGCAAAGAGAGCTGGGTGGCGGCCTGAGGCAGAGGCCTTGGCAGTCCGATCTCGGCTACAGAAGCTAGTTGTTGGTACGTGGAATGTCATCTTTCCGGTGGGGAAGGAGCCTGAGCTGGTGCATGAGGTTGAGAAATTCCGGCTATATATAGTCGGACTCACCTCAACGCAAAGCAAGGGCTCTGGAACCAGTCCTCTCGAGAGGGGCTGGACTTCATTTCACTCTGGTATTGCCGGCAATGAAAGGCGACGGGCAGGGGTGGCAATTCTTGTTGCCCCCCGGCTCCAAGCCTGCACGTTGGAGTTTAACCCATTAAACGAGAAGGTAGTTTTCCCTACGCCTTCGGGTGGGGGGACGGGTCCTGAATGTTGTTTGCGCTTATGCGGCAAACAGCAGTTCAGAATATCTGCCCTTTTTGGAGTTCTTAGAGGAAGTACTAGAGAAGGCTCCTTTGGGGGATTCCCTTGTTCTGCTGGGTGACTTCAACGCTCATGTTGCCAACGACAGTGAGACCTGGAGAGGTGTGATTGGGAGGAACGGCCCCTCTGATCTTAACCCGAGCGGTGTCTTGTTATTGGACTTCTGTGCTCGTCACGGATTGTCTAAAACAAACACCATGTTCAAGCATAAGGGTGTCCACATGTGCACTTGGCACCAGGACACCCTGGGCCGCAGTTCGATGATTGACTTTGTGGTTGTGTCGCCGGACGTGCGGCTACATGTTTTGGACACTCGGGTGAAGAGAGGGGCGGAGCTGTCAACTGATCACCACCCGGTGGTGAGTTGGTTCCGATGGTGGGGGATGATGCCAGTCAGACCTGGCAGACCCAAATGTATTGTGAGGGTCTGCTGGGAACGTCTGGCAGAGTCCCCTGTCAGAAGGAGTTTCAACTCCCACCTACGGGAGAGCTTTGGCCATGTTCCAAGGGAGGCAGCGGACATTGAATCCGAGTGGGCGATGTTTCGTGCCTCCATTGTAGATACGGCTGATCGGAGCTGTGGCCGTAAGGTGGTCGGTGCCTGTCGTGATGGTAATCCTAGAACCCGTTGGTGGACACCAGTGATGAGGGATGCCGTCAAGCTGAAGAAAGAGTCCTATCAGGCCGTTTTGGCTCATGGGAATCTGGAGGCAGCTGACAGGTACCGGAAGGCCAAGCGGTCTGTAGCTCTCGCAGTCGCAAAAACCCGGACATGGGAGGAGTTCGGAGAGGCCATGGAAAACGACTTTCGGATTGCTTCAAAGAGATTCTGGACCACCATCCGCCGTCTCAGAAGGGGGAAGCAGTGCACCGTCAACACCGTGTATGGTGGAGACGGTGTGCTGCTGAACTCAACTCAAGATGTTGTGGACCGCTGGAGGAATCCCACCGACACGCCTTCCAACATGGAAGCAGTGCCTGGGAACTCTGAGGCGGGTTCGCCTATCACTGAGGCTGAGGTCACTGAGGTGGTCAAAAAGCTCTTTGGTGGCAAGCCCCCGGGGGTGGATGAGATCCACCCGGAGTTCCATTAGGCCCTTGATGCTGTGGGAGTGTCTTGGTTGACACAACTCTGCAGCATCGCGTGGACGTCGGGGTCGGTGCCCCTGGGCTGGCAGACCGGAGTGGTGGTCCCGCTTTTGAAGAAGGGAGACCGGAGGGTGTGTTCTGACTATCGTGGGATCCCACTCCTCAGCCTTCCCGATAAGTTCTATTCAGGGGTTCTGGAGAGGAGGATTCGCCGAAGAGTCGAATCTTGGATTCAGGAGGAGCAGTGTGGTTTTCGTCCTGGTCGTGGAACTGTGGAACAGCTCTATACTCTCGGCAGGGTCCTGTAGGGTGCATGGGAGTTTGCCCAACCAGTCTACATGTGTTTTGTGGACTTGGAGAAGGCATTTGACTGTGTTTCTCAGGGAATACCGTGGGGAGTGCTCCGGCAATATGGGGTATCGGACCACCTATCCAGGCGGTTCGTTCCCTGTATGACCTTCTGGCTGTGAACTTCAGCGTTTACTGGAGCAGTTTGCAGCTGAGTGTGAAGCTTCTGGGATGAGACTCGGCACCTCCAAATCCGAGGCCATGGTTCTCAGTCGGAAACGGGTGGACTGTACCCTCCGGGTTGGGAGTGAGGTCTTGCCTCAGGTGGAGGAGTATCCCGGGGTCTTGTTCACAAGTGAGGGACGGTTGGAGCGTGAGGTCGACAGACTTATCGGTGCAGCATCGGCAGTAAGGCGGTTGCTGTACCGTATTGAATGAGGTCTTGCCCCAGATGGAAGAGTCAAAGTATCTGGTGGTCTTGTTCACGGGCGAGGAAAGGTTGGAGCGTGAGGTCGGCAGACGGATCGGTGCAGCGTCTGCCGTAATGCGGTCGCTGTACCGGTCCCTCATGAAGAGAGAACTGAGCAGGAAGGCAAAGCTCTCTGTTTACCGATCAGTCTACGTTCCCACCCTCACTTATTGTTATGAGTCATGACCGAAAAAACGAGATCGCGGATACAAGCGGCGGAAATGAGTTTCCTCCGTAGGGTGGCTGGACTCACCCTAAGAGATAGGGTGAGGAGCTCGGCCATCCGAGAGGAGCTCAGAATAGAGCCGCTGCTCCTTCACATCGAGAGGAGCCGGTTGAGGTGGCTCGGGCATCTAGTTCGGATGCCTCCCGGGTGCCTTCCTGGTGAGGTGTTTCGGGCATGCCTAGCAGGGAGAAGGCCCCGGGGAAGACCTAGGACACGCTGGAGGGACTATGTCTCACAGCTGGCCTGGGAACGCCTTGGTGTCCTCCCGATGGAGCTGGAAGAGGTCGTCGGAGACCGGGAAGTCTGGACTTCCCTTACTGAAACTGCTGCCCCCGCGACCCGGATCCGGATAAGCGGAAGAAAATGGAATGGAATGGAATGTTTCTGATAGTTAGCTCTAGTATTTATTAGGTTTTTAACATTTAAATGTATATATAATATAACATTTAAATATATATTCATTTAAATATATACTCAAATTTTGAATGGTGAGTTTTAAAAGGCTGTTAATCTAAAATGTGTTGTTTTTGTGGGTTTTGTCATTGTATTATGTTTTAGCGGTGTTATAAAACTGCACTGCATTACATTACAACATGTTTCTGATAGTTTGCTCTAGTATTTATTAGCTTTTTAAGAAAATATGCAAAATATTAGGGGAAAAATGTTCCAAATAAAACTGACCTATGTTCTTTAAACAAACCAGAAATTCAATCATATGTTTTAGTTAAGGATGTCTGATAATATCAGTTGGATATTAACATTAGAGATGTAATACTGGTGTGAACTGGGATTTGATGCGCGGGTGTGCCGGGGCAGATAGCGCCGACTTACCAACCCGTTAGATTATAGTGGTGTCTCTCCGGCCTTGTTGTCGCTGTTGTCGCTCGACATTTTCACCCACGTCGAGGGAAACCGTTAGTGGGGTTAGGGGCACCAAGCAAGTTATTCTCCACCAAACTCAACAGGAAGCGACAACTCATGACCCGCAAACGGAGGTACTGGCTGAATGTCTAGAACAGTGTTGTGTGTCACCACAGAGATCTGTGATGTTGCACATGTCGGAATCGGAAAGCTCGGCTTCTTCCTACTCCGTTCTGGACTAGTTGAATTGTAAAAGTGTACAATAATGTGACTTGGGTAAGCGTGTTTGAAATAAACTCAAGCATAAATTGATTGCAACCGGACTGTTCAGGTTGTCTTCATAGACTTTTGGCCTCGCAGGCTTCACCCGTCCATGCTGAGAGACTGCCCTGAAAATATAATGACCTGGACGAATGGGAATATTCATAGGCACTAAACCGTACACCACAATTCCAGTAAAACCATCTACTGTTTTAGGACGATATTGTAGTGACCAGTCAGACCCTTTTTTTCCAAAGTTCCGTCTTCATGTCTTCTGTGCATTTTTACGGTTTACCACAAACGT
This sequence comes from Oostethus manadensis, assembly GCA_024372805.1. NCBI lineage: Eukaryota > Metazoa > Chordata > Actinopteri > Syngnathiformes > Syngnathidae > Oostethus > Oostethus manadensis. Next base: position 1,017,169 of record QODF01000167.1, read on the forward strand.
TGCCCTTTTGGTAAAGTTTTCTTGGGAACATTCTATTTCTATTTCTCGGGAACATTTTTGTTGACTAGCGTTGGGCTTTGTGCTTTATTCAAACCCAGATGAATGTTTTTGTAAAGGCATTATTTTTCATAGAGCACTTGTTTATAGCACAGAAATATTTCATGAACTTGCTGATGGATGTTGAGTGGGACAATACAGAGGAGGATTTTGCATTAATGCACATATGTCCCCCGTGGGCCTCGCCACAGACTTTTATCTTCTTTTTTTGATGATTTAGTCATTTTCAGAGGTAATGCAGTATCTTATCCTTGTTCAATTCAGTGTCTGCAGGCTACACGCTGCATGTTTCAGTCCTCCTGTGTCTTTCGTCCCATCCTCTGCAACTTTTTTCTCTGCTACATCAGAGCAAAAAGGCACCATGGATACTTTGATGTTTCTTTGGCTGAGAGGCTTTCTCCTAATGAGAGAACATACTACACACAGTTGTCTTGTTTTTGCTAATACAATTTTTTTTTAAACCCTGGGGGGTTAAAACTCAACCTGTCATCTTCTTTACACATTTCCTAAATTTAAAAAAATGCGATAATGAAGCAAAAATGTATTTGTGGACTATATCGCCTGTTTTCCTGAGAATTGAGAACAAAGCTTAGAGTTGTTATTAGCAGATGACACAAATATTTTCTATTCTAGTGATAGTTTTAGTAAACTTATAGATAATGTAAACAAGGAACTAATCAAATTAAAAGAATGGATGGATGGCAATAAACTATCCCTAACTTTTATTAAAACAAAAGTTATGTTTTTGTGAAATTATTAAAAAAAATTCTGACTTGGTAATAAAATTAGATGGTATTGTAATAGATAAAGTGACAGAAAATACATTTTTAGGAGTAACAATTGATAGCAAAATAAATTGGAAAGACATGCTAAATAAAATCTCTAAAAGTGTGTCAATCATCAATAAAGCTAAATATTTTCTAGAATATAGTGCACTGTATTAGTTGTACTGGGGAATAATTACAAAAGTTCACTACTCCCTCTCTTTGTACTCCAAAAGCGTGCAGTAAGAACTATACACGGGGCTAGTTTTTTGTCATCATTCCAATATTTAATTTTTGCAGTCTAAACTGTTAAAGTTCTTTGATTTAGTTGATTTTACACTGTACGGCTTTTATGTAATGCCAATAAACATGAACTTCCTACTAACATTCAAAAGCTTTTTACACAGAGAAAACGGGGTTATAAACGGAGGGGATGAGGTAACTTTAAAATCCAAGCAAGTGAGAACCACCGGGAAAAGTTTGTGTGTTTGTGTGTTGTGTCAAACTTTGTAACAGATTGGGGTTACAGCTCAAGCAATGTCCAAACATTCATCTATTTAAATCAAAATACAAATAAATGGTTCTGTCTCAGTACATGAATGAGCAGACAACTGGAGCCTAGGCTGCAGGAGATCATCCACCTTCTCGCGGTAGACCTCCAAAATCTTGTCTCTTTTAATGCACTGTATAGGTCACATGCAATACCATCCCTAGATTAGGACAGACAAGTGGAGACTTGGTTGCAGGAGATTGTCCATCTCCTCGCAACAAAAACTATTTGCCCTCTTCCTGACTTTTATTATTTTGCATGTTTGTCACACAAAATGTTTCTGATCATCAAACACATTTTAATATTAGTCAACGATAACACAAGTAAACACAAAATGCAGTTTTAAATGAATGTTTTTATTATTTAGGGAGAAAAAAATTGAAACCCACATAGCCCTGTGTGAAAAAGTAATTGCCCCTTCACCTAATAACTGCTTGGGCACCCTTAGCAGCAATAACTGCAATCAAACGTTTGCCATAACTTGCAACAAGTTTTTTACACTCTCTGGAGGAATTCTGGCCCACTCATCTTTGCAGAATTGTTGTCATTCAGCTTTATTTGAGGCTTTTCTAGCATGAAGCGCCTTCTTAAGGTCATGCCACAGCATCTCCATGGGATTCAGGTCAGGACTTTGACTAGGCCACTCCAAAGTCTTCATTTTGTTTTTCTTCAGCCATTCAGAGGTGG
>QODF01000167.1:1019726-1037226 GCA_024372805.1 Oostethus manadensis
CCCTGGGATCTTTTGTGACCGCTCGGATGAGTTGTCTCTGCGCTCTTGGGGTAATTTTGGGCGGCCGGCCACTCCTGGGAAGGTTCACCACTGTTCCATGTTTTTGCCATTTGTGGATAAAGGCTCTCACTGTGGTAATCAGGCCTGGGGGGGCTACAGAAATTGAACTCAGGTGTGATAAACCACAGTTAAGTTGTTTTTTAACAAGGGGGGCAATCACTTTTTCACAGAGGGCCATGTAGATTTGGAGTTTTTTTCCTCCCTTAATAACGTAAACCTTAATTAAAAAACTGCATTTTGTGTTTACTTGTGTTATCTTTGACTTTGATATTAAAATGTGTTTGATGATCAGAAGCATTTTGTGTGACAAACATGCAAGAGAAAAAAAAGTCGGGAAGGGGGCAAATATTTTTCACAACACTGTATATATATATATATATATATATATATGTATATATGTATGCATGTGTATGTGTATATTTACTGTATAGTAAATCCAGGAATTATCTTTAAATCCTGTTATGTCAACGATATGTGATGATGGTATAATAATGAGTAATGTCACAGGCTGTATAACACATTAATAATAATGTATATTGTACACGTGTGTTTGTAGGTGTGATATCTTGTTCCTGTATTACTGCAACAGGCTTTAGTGTTAAGAATAAGGGGTGGGAGTGACTAAGCTTGTCTTCTCCCAACTCCTTTTCGAGCCAAATTCTTCCTGTTTATAGCTGTATGTTCTGTCCCGTGTATTTTGTTTGGCTCGAAATAAACAAACAAGCAAGCTTAATTGTTTTCACAATGTCTGCTTCACTAGCACGCTTCTGAGGTGACTTTGTATTAGGTGCCTGCCGTGCTGCTGCTGTGTTTGCACTTTGTCTTAATAATGTACACGCGTCGATGACACTTCTGCCATGACTCTCTCAATACTGCGGAGGAGGCGCAAGGTCAGCTCCCAGCCGCGACCTCAGATCTCTCCGTCTATTTGCCGACAATGATGCACACCCGGGCAATCATTACCCGCACTCTACAGAACCTTAAAGGATGACAGGGAAAATTCAAAGAGGATGGTTGCAGCAGTCGCCATGGCAACCTGAGCAGCACTTGGACTCAGATTTGAAATGTAGCGCTTACACATTGTCTGCTGTTTTTCACTTGTCCTTGATTTGTCATGTGATGGGCCGCTTCTTGTTGACTGTAGTTTGAAAATGACGACTGTCAGCAGCAGGTCAACGCCTACCCACGTTCATTGGCCTTCCCTCGAGAAACAAGGTTGTGCTTTTTGGCAGATGCCACAAGCGTCCAATTTTGTCGCCCAATTTGATAGTGACTTCTTCTGAGGGTTTAGTGTTCACATTTTGACGGAGCAGGTTTATGCAGGGAAGTGATTATCAAATGAGAGACGGGGCTTGCATCTGCAAACCAGTTGGCACAGCACTCAATCATGGAAATTAGTAATGGTAATTTGCAGCCACACATGTAACTATTGCAGGATAATTTGCTCCTTCATCTATGAATTACAAAGTGTGATTGTAGGTGAGCCCCATACTTAATAGGCCGTGGAGCACTGTGTGTACAATGCAATTTGTTATATATTTATGTGTAAAGAAATGTAAGTAATGTGGTTGCGATGGAGATATCATAGCAATGCAAACGTGTGTGATCGTCTGTTAACGTGTTTGATGGGGGTGTTTCAGTCCACCTTTTTCACTTCCAATTCCATGTCGATATTGTGACCTTGAATATCGATATCAAGCCAAAATCGGCACACATCATGCATACTTGTATGACTTATTATGTAGTGTGGAATGTTAGAAAAGGCTTGATCGAGGGATATTACCATACAATCGAGAACAATATATAAGAAAAACAGACCAATTTACTTCTTTCTGCATCTGAGGTATAGTTTTAACCACAATTTAGTGGAGGCTAGAAATAATATAATGAGGTTCGAGGTCCTCAGTTTGTGTGTAAATCCTACTTAACTCACCAGTGAAAGGGACTGGTTATTTCTGCTATGCCTGGATAATGTGTAACCCTGCTTAAAATGCGCATGCTAAACTTTCCCGCTTCTGTGCCACTACAGGAAACTTGTGCATGAAATGTTGCACTCGAGTGCAACGTCTTGTCTGGACTTTTAACGGAAAATACGCATGGCAGGCATGACTCCTACTCCATGTTTAACACATTAGGGCACTCTGTTATTGTGATGACATGCTCTCTCTGGCCGCTGGAGATAGATATACTGGGGCGTTGTCCAGAACCTCTTGCTTGTATGGCAGTGCCAATATCAGAGACTTTAGATCCAGGTTGATTTTTTTTTTTTTGCTGATATCGGCCTGATATCTGATATCAATATTGGATTGCCTTCATTATTGGCTGTTATGAATTAAACACACTCATCTATAGTTGCCGGGTGCCGTTTACCAAAGCAATTAACCGCTGGGTGTGTTATTAATGCCGGGTCAAAAAAACATTGGCACTCATAGCCGTGGCTGTAGGCAACTGCCTGATGTTGTTTTCTTATTTAAGCCACAACATGGCGGTAACTGAATTTGAGTATTTGAAGTATGAGTATAGTAATGAAGGCTGAAGTAATGAAGTATAGTATAAGTGGTCAGCATCCAGCAGCTTTGTCTGCCTCTGCCTGCGCTTTAAAATGGTTGCCCTACTCTGCTTTTGTAGGTACAAAGATCAGTTTCTGTCTTTTACAATCAGTGGTGCGGGCCGCACTGTGGACGAGTGGGGTAGCATGTTGGCCTCACAGTCAGGAGGTTCTGGGTTGGAATCTCCGTTGGGCATCTCTGTGTGGAGTTTGCATGTTCTCCCCGTGCGTGTGTGGGTTTTCTCCGGGTTTCCTCTCACATTCCAAAAACATGCATGTTAGCTTCATTGCCGACTCTAATTGTCCATCGGTATGAATGTGAGTGTGAAGGTTTGTCTATATGTGCCCTGCGATTGACTGGCAACCAGTCCAGGGTGTACCCCGCCTCTCGCCCAAAGTCAGCTGGGATAGGCTCCAGCATACCCGCGACCCTAATGAGGATAAGCGGCATAGAAAATGGATGGATGTATTGTAATAATATTTGTAACAAAATATATTTCTGCAAGTCCCTGGAGCTTTGCAAAGACGTGCGCCCCAATTAAGTATGTGTAGCGGATGTTGTGCTCATGCCCATTAAGTGTTCACAGGGTGCTGGACTCGGTGCTCAGTTGTTTTTGCCTTTTGAAGGACTTCCAAGAGGCTGTACTGACAGCTTCTCTTCTGTGAGCAAGCTTGTTATTAAAAGAGGATACTGAAGAAAGGCGTCTCTTTTAAGCGAGCGGACTATTGTGGAGACAAAGTCAGCCTTCAAATAGATGCACCCCGTGGGACCGTTCACCCTGGGAGGGATTTTTTGAGGCTCTCAAAAAGTCCATAAAGCTCCACCGCAGTTCTCGAAAGTAATTGTACACGTGGTTGTTTCCTTGTCCTTGCGTTAGTGTAGCAACGTAGTGCTTGAAAACTAAGGGGGATTAAGACTACTTCCTTAATTGTCAGTGCACCCCAAGTTTGTCTAGGCTGGTAGCAACTCAAATCATACTGTGTTTATTTCCCTCCGCCTTTAGATCCCAGAGGAGCTATGGGCTAAATATGTTTACTCTTGTTATTGATTTGGATAAAAGGATTTGCAAAAGCTACCGGGCACATTACCTTTTCTTACTGTCGTTATTCCGACGTTCCATGTTTATGATCCTCTTGCCTCACATTTTTTCTCTTTGCAGGAGTTTCACGGATGTGGTCTGCTGTGTTATTTTCATCCTCGTCGTCCTCGGCTACATCGCGCTGGGCACTATGGGTGAGTGTGACACGTTGGCGCTGATTATATCACACAGGGGTTTCATAATCACGCACAAGCACACTCAATGGGAAGAGGCAGCAAAGGAATGTAAACCATCAGTAGTTGCTGGTGGAGTGAAAGCCCGACGTCGGAGTGCAGGTCAGCGCAGGGTGACATGAGGTTTCCCACAGTCACTCCCTGCTGGGCTTTGCACAAAGACAGCAGATGGCTTGTTTCCTGCTCAGAACCAGGATTGTAGTCCCTGTGAAGCCAACCTGACTTCCAGGCGTTATCATTCCTTGTTAAAGCAAGATCCATTTTGATGTTGGGTGATGTCTGGCCCAAAGTGGCCAAGCTAGTCCTGCTGTTTGTTTGAAATGCTGTACCAGCCCTTGGTTCCACTTTCAAGAACTATTATTCTGACACACACACAATCTCATTGATGGCCTAAATCAGGGGTTCTCAAATGGTCTCAACCTGGGACCCACATTTTTCTGTGGTTATTGAGTTGCGACCCACTATTATTTGGGCAATTTTGTTTGTTTTGAATTATTTTTTTTACACTTTTATTGACGTCATTTTTACATTTGCATTCCGTTGTCTATTTGCCTTCATTTGTTTTTTTTACTTAGAAGTAAAAAAAAGCAAATGTATTTATTTATTAAAATTGCCTGTCAACTTTTGAAACATTAATATACATAATTACATGTCCAAATTGTATTTTTGAGGAATATATTTAAGGCATCTTGTCAAGGAAACGAGGAAGAATAACTACATACAAATACTACATAATACACAAATAATGCATACATTCAAATTAAAAATCAAATTAAATATCAATCTAAATTTGAAATAGGTGGTAATTGGCGAGCGACTGTTATTTAGAAAATCAGAAAAGTCATTAAAATCAAGTAATCAAGTCAAGTAAAATTTGTTTACCTTTATTTATTTATTTATTTTTTTATTTTTTGGCTCCAGGCCACCCCAGACACAACTGCCGCGGGCCATCGCCTTCCCCAACGCCAGAGGCAGGCGCCCATAGAGGGCCCATGGGTCTACCCCCCCCAGGCCCCCTCTCACCCCCCGTGACCCGTCCACCCCAGCCCCAGTACCCACACCAAACCCTGTTCCCATACTCACACATGCCAACACACGTACACTTACACACCTACATTTTCACATATGCACCTGGATGTGCCACCCCCCCAATGCAGCGAGCAGCATCACCGCGAGCTCCCCCGAGACACGGGGCCATACCACCATACCTGGCCGCCGGAAAATCCACAGAGCGCCGCACGCAGGCCCGCACGCACTCCTCCCAGCACTGCCACCGACTGAGATCCGGACCCGAAACAACCCCCCCCCACACACACACCGCCCCCAGCCCCAGGGAGCGTCCAAGAAAGCAGGGGTGTAATAGGACCCTCTAATCCCCGCCTTCCCACCCACCTAAAAGTGTTATCAAGGGTGAGATGTGTGTGTGTAGGCAATTAAAATTGAGGAGCCGAAACTGCGTGACACCATGGGCAGAACCACTCCGCCGGCTGAGCACGGCTAAGTAGCTCTGCTCACCCTGTGACACAAGTCCCGCCCCCCAAAAATGAATGTGAGGTGTCTGTGAGTCTATGNCGCACTCCTCCCAGCACTGCCGCCGACTGAGATCCGGAGCCGAAACAACCCCCACCGCCCCCCGCCCCAGGGAGCGTCCAAGAAAACAGGGGTGTATAGGACCCTTTAATCCCCGCCTCCCCACCCAACTAAAAGTGTTATGAGGTGTGAGATGTGTGTGTGTAGGCAATTAAAATTGAGGAGCCGAAACTGCGTGACACCATGGGCAGAACCACTACGCCGGCTGAGCACGGCTAAGTAGCTCTGCCCAGTGACACAAGTCCCGCCACCCCAAAAATGAATGTGAGGTGTCTGTGAGTCTATGTATAGTGAATAAGTGTAATTAAAACTGGGGAGTTTGCGGCCCCCAGGGCATGACAGAAGGAGGTCATGTTTGTGACCCCCCCCCGCCGCCCGCCACACCCCCATGGAGCACGCGCACTCCCCAAGATCCTATGCGCTTGAAATTATATATGTTTTTCCTCCCAGAGGACAAGCCATTGGGCAGTAGGCGCCCCTGTTTCCCGGGACCCACCGCGGGGCAGGGGCCGGCGCGAGGCGAGGCCCCGGACGCTCAGCGACCGCAGCCTGGGAGCAGCCTCACCCAGATGTTACACACTAGCCACCATGCGCGCCACTGTAGGAGACTCCGGCGGCCCACACCCCCGAACACCACCACCGCCATCCCCACCCCGTATCAGAGAGGAACTCGGGCAACCCCACCACTTGAAGACGCAGCAACCATCCAGGCACAATCACACACCCCACCCCCCACCACTGCCCCCTGTGCCCACACCCCTGTATACATATACATACACGCAAACTGACACACACCTGCACTCGCGCACACACACCCTCACCCGCCCAACCCCCTGCACACTCCCCCAACCCCGGCCCTCCCAGGCACCAATCCGGCACCGGGACGCGCACCCATCCACCCCCGCAGCAGCGAGTCCGGGCCAACCCAGATGCCCCCGGAGGTCAGATACGCCCCCACTCCCACATCCGGATAGAGGCAGCCCCCGGAACCCAGGGCCCAGGAGTGCCGCCAATTTGTTTACCTTGAATAATGATTTGAACTGCAATTGAGAAATTGGAGAGGAAAATGCAGCCCTTTTTGACCCCAGGGTCATTTATTAGATAGTATATTGCACAACACAACAGCAACAGAACCAATGTTGTAATAGCTTTAGTGTGAACTGCTCAGCCAGCATTAAATGCAACTGATGAGTTTATTGTAAACGTCAGTACAGCAAGTGTGACATACACGAGTTTTACACCAACAGCCTGGTAGCAAAACAGACATTTTAAAGTGCATGCAGAGGGAGCTAAAGCTGTTAACGTCAATGTTTGACCCTGCACTAAATAGGACCCGGGCAGTTATATGATTTTGTCTGTGAGACTGTCTGGTTAGATAAATACTTAATACATTCTTACTTTTAATATATGCGTTCAAAAAGAGTTACATTTTCTGTTACACTTTCTTATGCACTCCAAATTAGTATCACAGTTTTAAAAATAAGTTGCCAAATATAATAAGTTTTCATATTTCAGAAATACCTTATCCAATTCTCGCCTAAATAAAATAAAAATGGTGCATTCTATTCATGCACAGAATTTGGGCAAGGTACGATATGGTTGCGGCTCAGGTAAATCAAAGCATTGGTGGTCTTTTTACAACCAACACAATAGACAGTTTTCCTCCACACTGTGCAGCAGCACACGCTGAGAAAACAACCATGTATCTCTTCAACAAGATGTCTGTTTGTGTGAAATGCGGGGGCGTGAAGAAACTCCACTTCCCCAGAGAAAGGCTTATTCTTTTAATAAACAGCAGTTACAATGCAGCGCGACTCTTTTGTGACTTGTTCTTTGTTGTTTCATGTCCTTCATTTGCGTTCCCGTCTGGAGGTCATTCATTGGTAAAGATTGCATACAAAGGCTATGTCTTCATTTGCTTTCTCGATGGTGCAACATGCCATGCCGAAGTGTCACTCTGGTCAAAGCGACAGTCTTCTCCGTAATTTGAAACAGCATGACCATGAATGTGAGGCCAGACAGACAAGGACAGAAATGAAACCCGGGTAGTCAGTCATATCTACTGAAAAGTATGCAATACAAGTGAGTAGCAATACAAGTCCTGCCGACAATAAGTGCTCAATGGTCTCCTTTCAGCCTGGATCCATGGCGACCCCAGGAAGGTGGCCTATCCAACTGACAGCCATGGGCAGTTCTGTGGCCAGCAGGACACTCCTAATGCGTGAGTCTTCCCACAGTTTTGTCTGCCGCTCATCGTCTTTGCACTCGAAAGCCGCAGTGTGCACAATCCAGAAAGATTTCATTTATCCGCTACGCTTTCTTGTCCATGAGTAAATCTGACCCTCTCTCCTGGTCAACCACAGAAATAAAGCCATCTTGTTTTACTTCAACATGTTGAAATGTGCCAACCCTGCTGTGTTAATTAACCTCCAGTGCCCTACCACCCAGGTAAGAGTGCCACCCCCCTCCCCGTGCATGCTTTATGCGACTTGCACAACATCTCCTCCACGCTCGGTTATGCAAGATTGATGGGCTTTCTTGTTAAGAAGGATGTGTTTCCTCCTCCTAGCTGTGTGTCTCCAAGTGCCCTGACAGATTTGCCACACTTCAGACTGCCCAGAATACCACAACCTGGGAGTATTACAAGCAATTCTGCAAACCGGGCTTTGGCAGTAAGGTATGAGCTTTATTGTTATTCTTGACATGAGCATCTCTTCAGTGGAAGCAAAAAACAAGCACATAAATTGGGCATTGCTGAGCACTCCGCTACCACTTTATTGACATCCAATGCAAGTGGTGTAGGAAAAACGTATTGTTTCTTTGGGATTGGTATAATTGATTGATTGATTGATGGAGTTGATCATTGATGAACAAGAGTTAATGAGGTCCACTACTTGGCTGCAACCAGTAGAGGCGCTGTTGATGCAGTCTCAACTTATTTGCTGTCTTAGGATGTGCTCACACTTGTTGTTCAGTACAGTAATCTCTCATTCGCGGTTCATTGGTCCCAGACATGACTGCGAAAAGTTCTTTTCCATTAAGGAGGATTTCCTCTAGAATATATTCATAGTTATGGCATAGAAAGAACAGTTTGAGATCTTGGCTTAGCCTGGCGTAAGTACGCCTCTGTCCCTCCTACAGGCGCAAGTGGCAAAGAGGGCGGAGAGACTGGGTTTAACACAGCCGGGTCAAATCTTCACCAATCAAATGAGCTCCTCTCCTCACCTTCAAATCTGCCGCTGGCGAAACACATTGCAAGTTTCATTGAATATGGATCAAGACAGCGGAGGACGGCCAAAATTCCCTCAGACAGAAAGTGATGTTTTGGTCCAGGAGGTCCAAGCTCGCAGTGGCCAAATATATGGTCACACGAGCAGACCTCCATGGGCTGATGATGCAAAAGCGGCCTTGGAGGAGATTACAAGTATCGTAAATCAAGTTTTTCTGACGTACTCAGAACCTTTGTAAAAAAAACCGGTTAAATGACGTCAGAAGAAAAAAAAAAACTGTTAGACCACCGGGGGAACACGGGGACGGCCCCTCGGTTTGAGGTTGGTATTACAGGCAAGGTAAGCATTTGTAAGCACAGGAAGAGGAGGGGAACAGCGATAGGGAAGTAGGAGGTGGTGGCCAGAAGGAGAAAGTGCGACAGAGGCAGACGGGACAGTCAGTGTAGATGAAAATGTATGTGCTGATTCAGATAGTTACTTCGAACAGTGCTTGTTGCGATTATTACATGCATGATGTGTGCGCACTGTGCACCAGTCAGCCAAATAACCACTAGACTGGCTGTGCTTTGCCTTACGCCAAGAATAGACCAGGTTGGAGCTGGCGAGCTCTCTGCACACCTTCGACGAAGCATTTTGGCATGAAATTGTCACTACACCAGGCTGAATCAGTTGGCACCTCCCCCAGCTGCGCCCCACACCCATTGCAGCCCACCTTGGTCTACCAAATTGGCTGCGCCACCCACAAAGTTAGAGCCCATAGTCACCTTTACATTTGTATTACCCAATATAATAATAATATAGTATAATATAATCAGAGAAAACAAGCCGTTTAAGACACCGTGCAGAATCGGTTCAGACTTGAGTTCTAGCTTGTCATGGGCTATGGCCAGTAACCGCTGTTGTTGTTGTGCCTATTTATATTTTAAGAACATATTCATAAAATACAGTAAGTGGGCAACGGTCACAAAATATTTCAAAAAAAATTGCTGTCTGCTGGGTGAAATATAGGGTTATTTTTTGGATTTTGCTATTTTTAGCATCTTAGATTTCACAAAAAGCTTCTAAAATGTACTTTTAAAGAGTGCCGTTATCACACACAGACGGAGCAAGTCCAACATATTTTCTTTTACATGTTAGTCATGACTGCAAGTGTTTTGCTGTCGTTTTAACAGTAGTTTGTGTCTTTGGTCCATGTAGCATTCACATGTCTGCTGAAGTAAACCGGACCACACCAGGGTTTACATGAAAGGGGACTGAGACCCACCTTTGGCTTGTTTGGTGTACACAAGTGTTTTTGGATGATCGCGATCACATTTACCGTACGCACCAAACTCGCGAACACACCAGAGTTGGGTACCAAACATGACCGGTGTGAATTCACCCCACAGTAATCAACAACAAACATGATGTCAGCAATAGGGAGGTGACATACTGTACATGCATGCCATTGCAATAACACAGGAGTACCCATGTTATCACGGTTAATTGGTTCCAGATCCGACCGATTTCAGTCGCAGATTACTATCACTGACAGACTGAGAAGATCATTCCTCCCCCACGCCATGCGGCTTTTCAACACAACAAGAGGGGAAGCGATAAAAACACAGACACGGGACTGGACTTTGTAGCTAATTATGTATTATGTCGTATTACTATGATTTATTATACAAGTGTATATATTATATATTTATATGTTAATATATAAGCATTTACATATTAGATATTTTTAATTGAATATTTAATCTGTCAAGTGCTCAAATAAATGAAAAATAAATGTCTAATGTTTAATAAATGTGAAATGTCTAAGTGGTAACTGTAACCCCACGTTTGACCCACCCTGTATAATATAATGTTGGTAATATAGTATGTATTATTGCACTACAAAGTGGAAGTCCCTCCACTCCCAACCTTCCCAACCCTCCCTCCCAACCACGCCCGTGAACATGCGGGTGAAGAGAGGGGCTGAGCTGTCAACTGACCACCACCTGGTGATAAGTTGGATTAGATGGCGGGGAAAGATGCCGGACAGACCTGGTAGACCCAAACGCGTAGTGAGGGTGTGCTGGGAACGTCTGGCAGAGTCTCCCGTTCGTCGAGTCTTCACCTCTCATCTCCGGCAGAGCTTCGCCTGCATCTCGAGGGAGGACCGGGATATTGAGTCCGAATGGGCTGTATTCCATGCCTCCATTGCTGAGGCAGCCAGTCGTAGTTGCGTCCGCAAGGGGGTCGGTGCCTGTTGTGGTGGCAAGCCCCGAACCCGATGGTGGACGCCGGGGGTTAAGGCTTTCGTCAAGCTGAAGAAAGAGTCCTATCAAGCATGGATGGCTTGCGGGACTCCCGAAGCAGCTGACAGGTACCGGCAGGCCAAGCGGCACGCGGCTTCGGTGGTGGTCGAGGCGAAAACTCGGGTGTGGGAGGAGTTCGGTGAGGCTATGGAGCACGACTTTTGGTCGGCCTCGAAGAGGTTCTGACAAATCGTCCGACACCTCAGAAAGGAGAAGCAGCTCCCAGTTCACACTGTTTACAGTGCGGACGGGGGATTGCTGACCTCGACTGTGGATATAGTTGGGTGGGTGGAAGGAATACTTTGAGGCTCTTCTCAATCCCACTGACATACCTTCCGTAGAGGAAGCAAAGTCTGAGGATACGTACGTGGACAGTTCCATCACCGTGGCTGAGGTAATTGGGGTAGTTAAATCACTCCCCAGTGGCAAAGCTCCGGGGGTAGACGAGTTCCGCCCAGAATTCCTCAAGGCTCTGGATGTTGGGGGACTGTGTTGGTTGCCTCTACAACATTGCATGGAAGTCGGGAACAGTACCTCTGGACTGGCAGACCGAGGTGGTGGTCCCCATTTTTAAAATGGGTGACAGGAGGGTGTGTTCCAACTATAGGGGGATCACACTCCTCAGACCTCCCTGGGAAGGTCTACTCCAGGGTGCTGGAGAGAAGAGTACAACCGTTAGTCGAACCTCGGTTACTGGAGCTGCAATGTGGTTTTCGTCCCGGTCGCGTAACACTGGACCAGCTCTCTACACCCTTACAAGGGTACTGGAGGGTATGTGGGAGTTTGCCCAACCGGTGTACATGTGCTTTGTGGACTTGGAAAAGGCATTTGACCATGTCCCTCGCGGTGTCCTGTGGAGGGTGCTCCGGGAGTACGGGATTGGTGACCCGCTACTACGTGCCATTCGGTCCTTGTACAATCGAAGCAGGAGCCTGGTTGAATGTTGTTGTTTCCGGTGAACGTTGGCTTCCGCAAAGGGTGCTCTTTGTCACCGATTCTGTTCATAATATTCATGGACAGAATTTCTAGGCGCAGTCAAGGCGTTGAGGGAGTCCAGCCTTCAGTATCCTCTTGAGGGAGAAGGCCCTGGGGAAGACCTAGGACACGCTGGAGGGACTATGTCTCACAGCTGGCCTGGGAACGCCTTGGTGTCCTCCCGGTGGAGCTGGAAGAGGTCGCCGGGGACCGGGAAGTCTGGACTTCCCTACTGAAACTGCTGCACCCGCGACCCGCACCCGGATAAGCGGAAGAAAATGGAATGGAAAGTGGAAGTGAACAGTTACATGTTATTTATTTATTCTATTTTCTTATTTCTTTCTTCCTAACTTTCATCATTGTCCCATCTTGCTGTGATTGTTTTATTCAGTGATCAAGTGATTAAGTTTATTATGACATTTTGAAGAGCCGCTTAAAACCTACATTTCTCTTGGAGATGAATGGCCTACTTACCTACCTCTCTACCTTCCTTCCTTCCTAGGGCTATATATACAGTACATGGAAAAAGGTTTTTATTTGAATGACCCAATATAGCAGAAATAATCAGAGAAAATAAGACTTATTAGACATAAATTAGATAACATAGACTCACTTCCTTGTTTTTTCCTTGTTTTATGTCTTTAATGGTGTCTTTTAATGACAAACGTTACAGTCGTATTACCCGATGTAGTACACATTATGAAAGTTACACATTAAAGACCTAAATAAAACTTCTACTTGTGTGCATCACATTAAAGGACCGTAGATGTGGCGGGTGGGCGGACGTGTGGACAACAGGAAGTAACGTTGGAGGTTCCGGTTTAGCCTGTTGTGGGATATGGCCCAAGTCATTATTAGGATTATTGTGTTATGATTATTGTGCCTATTAGGAGACAATTTAAGCCTGCAATGAATGCCTGTTCTGGCGACCTGGTGTTTGTCTCACCAACTTAGTGACCCTTTTCGGCCAGTGTAGAAGACTACGTTGTTAGTTAGAATGCTTCTTCTGCCTTGTATTTGTATTTTAGTACGTGCATTTCTATGATTAATTTAGGCCAAGAATATTAGTTTTCTTAGATATGCATTTTTTTTCTAATATTGGGCTTTAGTCAAACACGAAATACCGCTCGTTTATTATTTTGGAAAAAACGCGACAGTTTGAGGGCGAAAAAATATTCACTGAGATTCTCTTTGTGTAATCTTTCAAATAACTTCTAATTTTTCCCTTTGTCGATCGAGGAAGAACAACCATGCATCTTGATGCTAATAATATTTTGTCCCCTAACTCAACAGGGTGACCAAAACATGAAAAGCCGCTAAATGGCACCGTTCTCCTATAGTAGCGTATCAGAAAGTAACAATACAAGCCACACATTGCCTCTAAAAGTTAAAACATGTAGAAAATGATTCTTCTGCCCGGTTACACTCAATCAGGAGCTCGTATGTCTGACACATCAGCTGGTAGCAGGTGAGTGCCAGTGACGTTGGCGTGGTGCCGCTGTCGTTGCTGCTGGTGTGAGGTCCACAGAGATGAGAGTGGTGAGAGATGTAGTGTTGGAGCGTCTTTAGAACTCGGGTCAGGTGGAGCTGAATCATTGATCATCCTTCACACAGTCGCTCGTTACGTCACAGAGTCCAACTCAACCCTGTTTTTCTATTTTATTGTTATGAAGATCTGTTTTAATGAAGTATTTTTAAGATGATTATGAGGTATATATATTTAGTCTTACAGAATATGTCAGTGCTTTTAACTAACTGTTACTTTTATTGTCTCTGCTTTCAATTAGCCAATTGAAGAGGTCATACGAGATGATGACTGCCCATCCATGATTGTGCCAAGCAGACCCTGTAAGCCAAAGTCTCACTATTCATTTCTTCACACCCAATACTTACTTTTCAAATGTATATTCTGTTCAGTTCTTCAGCGGTGCTTCCCCGATTTTATCACAAGAAATGGAATCTTGACTGTAGCCAACCAGACCTTCTTTAATGATGGACTCAATGTAAGGAGTGTCAACGACCTGAAAGACGCTGCCAAGTAAGTGGTCGCTGACATGACAAACTTTTTAACTCAAGAGAAATGACACCAGGTTGGGCCAATGGTTCTGTCTGCGGTAAAAGAATACACATTTTCCAAGGTCAAACACAATTGATCCTGGGACGCCGGATACGCCCATACTGCAGTATTGCACTTTTTCAAAGATAAAGCCCTAAAAAAAAGTTACATAACTGACCAAGCAAAGATATTGTTATCGTAGCAGCTAACACGAAAAACTATATTTATCTGTCTAGCGGAGTAACACAAGGCCTCGCTAGTCAGTGCGGCTCGCAAGGTCTCAAAACTCAGCATCCTTCTACCAACATATTCACTATCTCTCCTCTGGACATGTCCCAACCATCTCAGTTCGGTCTCTCTGACCTCTAACATGAGCTGTCCCTCTGATGTGCTCATTCCTGATCTTGTCCATCCTGGTCAGACCCAAATGTGCTAGGAAGTAAGTTTCAGTAATGTCCTAAATCATAAAAATACGGCAAGATACTGCAAGTGTTACATGTTACCTACCTTCAATGTATTTCAGTGGTCCCCAAACTACGCCCCGTGGGCCGGATACACCCCCACATTTGGCCCGGGCCCCCGAATAATACAATAATATATAATAATACAATTATGATTTTTTTTTTCAGTCTGGCCACTCGAACGAAACTTGCAGTGTTTACGCGTAGCCAAGGAAGATATTTTTCTGAATTTTGCCCTGTCGTCCACACGTGTTTATTTTTTCATTAAAAACAAAGGTATTCAAAAACTCCGACCATAGTGGAGATTTGCGGATTTCTCCGGATCCACGTCATCACACATTCCTCAAGCGGCTCTCGCCTTTGTTCGTCACCGGGTGTACTGCTCACCTGCTCGGCGTCTGACGCAAAATCACACTGCCCCACGTTGGATGAGACGGAAGTACTGGGCGAGGGAGCAGAGCTGTCCAACTCCAAATCATTAGTGGTGGGGGGGTATGAAGAACGACTCTCCCAAAACCGCTCCTGCGTCCGTTATTCCCTGCCAGGCAACATTTGCCTCTCATAGCCTTCATTCTTGTGGTTAGGAACGACCAAGTTTGTCAGACTTTTTCTGACGAAAAGTTTGGGGACCCCTGATGTATTTGTTAGTGCACGATCACAACTCCTCCACTGTTGGTGTGAATCTCGTGTGTATTACACTCACTAATGCTGTCTGAGGAGTTGGCTCCACATTACATTATTGGTTCTGTTGCAGCTGTGTTGTATACTAGTTCATACATGAGAGAGAAGTACATTTTCTTTTCAGTTTCTCATGCTCTCCTCCCTGAGTCACCACCTAATCGTGGTGGAGGAGTTTGCGTGTCCCAATGATCCTAGGAGCTAAGTTGTCGGGGGCTGTCTGGCCCCTGGTAGGGTCACCCATGACAAACAGGTCCGAGGGGAAGGACCAGACAAAGAGTGGCTCAAAAAACCCTAATGATGAATAACACAATTGGACTTTGTTTTCCCTCACCCGGACGCGGGCCACCGGGGCTCCCCTCTGGAGCCAGTCCCGGAGGCGGGGCACGATGGCGAGCGTCGGGTGGCCGGGCCTGCACCCATGGGGCCCGGTCGGGCACACCCCAAAAAGTTAAGGTGGTTCCCCCCTCCCATGAGCTCACCACTCGTGGGAGGGGCCAAAGGGGTCGGGTGCAAAGAGAGCTGGGTGGCGGCCGAAGGCAGAGGCCTTGGCGGTCCGATCCTTGGCTACAGAAGCTAGTTGTCGGTACGTGGAATGTCACCTCTCTGGCGGGGAAGGAGCCTGAGCTGGTGCGTGAGGTGAAGAAATTCCAGCTAGATATAGTCGGAATTTCCACCAGTGGTGAAGGATGCCGTCAAGCTGAAGAAAGAGTCATATCAGGCCGTCTTGGGCCATGGGACTCTGGAGACAGCTGACAGGTACCGGAAGGCCAAGCGGTCTGCAGCGCTGGCGGTCGCTGATGCAAAAACCCGGACATGGGAGGAGTTCTAAGAGGCCATGGAAAACGACTTCCGGATTGCTTTAAAGAGATTCTGGACCACCATCCGCCGTCTTGCAGTGCACAGTCAACACCGTGTATGGTGTGGACGGTGTGCTGCTGAACTCGAGATGTTGTGGACCGGTGGAGGGAATACTTTGAAGACCTCTTCAATCCCACCGACACGCCTTCCAACATGGAAGCAGGGGGGATCGCACCACCTAATGCAGGCGGTTCGTTCCCTGTATGACCGGTGTCAGAGTTTGGTTCGCATTGCCGGCAATAAGTCGGACCCGTTTCCAGTGAGGGTTGGACTCCGCCAGGGCTGCCCTTTCTCACCGATTCTGTTCACTACTTTCATGGACAGAATTTCTAGGCGCAGCCAGGGCATTGAGGGGTTTCAGTTTGGTGGCCGCAGGATTCGATCTCTGCTTNTTGGACTTGTTTTTCCTCATCCGGACGCGGGTCACCGGGGCTGCCCTCTGGAGCCAGTCCCGGAGGCGGGGCACGATGGCGAGCGTCTGGTGGCCGGGCCTGCACCCATGGGGCCCGGTCGGGCACACCCCAAAAAGGTAAGGTGGTTCCCCCCTCCCATGAGCTCACCACTCGTGGGAGAGGCCAAAGGGGTCGGGTGCAAAGAGAGCTGGGTGGCGGCCGGAGGCAGAGGCCTTGGCGGTCCGATCCTTGGCTACAGAACCTAGTTGTCGGTACGTGGAATGTCACCTCTCTGTTGGAGAAGGAGCCTGAGCTGGTGCGTGAGGTGAAGAAATTCCGGCTAGATATAGTCGGAATTTCCACCAGTGGTGAAGGATGCCGTCAAGCTGAAGAAAGAGTCATATCAGGCCGTCTTGGGCCATGGGACTCTGGAGGCAGCTGACAGGTACCGGAAGGCCAAGCGGTCTGCAGCTCTGGCGGTCGCTGATGCAAAAACCCGGACATGGGAGGAGTTCTAAGAGGCCATGGAAAACGACTTCCAGATTGCTTCAAAGAGATTCTGGACCACCATCCGCCGTCTTGCAGTGCACAGTCAACACCGTGTATGGTGGGGACGGTGTGCTGCTGAACTCGACTCGAGATGTTGTTGACCGGTGGAGGGAATACTTTGAAGACCTCTTCAATCCCACCAACACGCCTTCCAACATGGAAGCAGTGCCTGGGGACTCTGAGTCGGGTTCACCTATCTCTGGGGCTGAGGTCACCGAGGTGGTCAAAAAGCTCTGGTGGCAAGGCCCCGGGGGTGGATGAGATCCGCCCGGAGTTCCTTAAGGTTCTGGATGCTGTGGGCGTGGCTTGGTTGACACGTCTCTTGCATTGCGTGGACGTCAGGGCCGGTGCCCCTGGACTGGCAGACGGGGGTGGTGGTCCCGCTTTTCAAGAAGGGGGACCGGAGGGTGTGTTCTAACTATCGTGGGATCACACTCCTCAGCCTTCCCAGTAAGGTCTATTCAGGGGTTCTGGAGAGGAGGATCCGCCGGATAGTCGAATCTCGGATTCAGGAGGAGCAGTGTGGTTTTCGTCCTGGTCGT
>QODF01000167.1:1037513-1040013 GCA_024372805.1 Oostethus manadensis
AATTTCTAGGCGCAGCCAGGGCATTGAGGGGTTTCAGTTTGGTGGCCGCAGGATTCGATCTCTGCTTTTTGCAGATGATGTGGTCCTGTTGACTTCATCGAGCAGTGACCTTCAACTCTCACTGGATCGGTTCGCAGCTGAGTGTGAAGCGGCTGGAATGAGAATCAGCACCTCCAAGTCCGAGTCCATGGTTCTCGCCAGGGACGGGTCGGGGATGAGGTCCTACCTCAAGTGGAGGAGTTTAAGTACCTCGGGGTCTTGTTCGCGAGTGATGGAAGGTTGGAACGCGAGATGGACAGGCGGATTGGTGCGGCGTCTGCAGTGATGCGGATGCCGATCTGCCGTGGTGAAAAGAGAGCTGAGCCAAAAGCAAAGCTTTTGATTTACCGCTTGATCTACGTTCCTACCCCCACCTGTGGTCATGAGCTTTGGGTAGGGACCGAAAGGACAAGATGGCGGGTACAAGCGGCCAAAATGAGTTTTCTCCGCAGGGTGGCTGGGCTCTCCCTTAGAGATAGGGTGAGTAGCACTGTCATTTGGGAGAGACTCAGAGTAGAACCTCTGCTCCTCCGCATTGAGAGGAGTCAGATGAGGTGGCTTGGGCATCTGGTTAGGATGCCTCCCGAACGCCTTCCTGGGGAGGTGTTCAGGGCACGTCCAACCGGTAGGAGGCCTCAGGGAAGACCCAGGACAGGTTGGAGAGACTTTGTCTCCCAGCTGGCCTGGGAACGCCTCGGCATCCGCTGGGAAGAGCTAGACGAAGTGGCCGCGGAGAGGGACCTCTGGGCTTCCCTGCTTAGGTTGCTGCCCCCGCGACCCGACCTTGGATAAGGGGAAGAAAATGGATGGATGGATGGATTCTCATGCTTGCCACAACATTATTCAAGTTGTTATATAAGTTTTAACATTTAGGAAATGTTTGAGTTTGGAGGTTCAGTATGATAATGAGACGTTTGACACATGAAGATGCTATTGTACTGTTGCTAGGGCTGCCGCCTCTGCACCCAGAGAGCTGTGGACAGACATGACAGGGTAGGACTTCCAGTGTGGGCATGTCACCTACTTTCTGCCAAAGGAATGTGTCCCAACGCACATATTCAGAGTCTCTTGCATGTTTCATGCCAAAGCTTTGAATATGGAAAAAAAAAATCATGTATTGAAAGCCGTGAACATACATGATGTGCATTTGACTCTGGAATATTAAGTGCAGTGCTTTTCTTCTTGTAGCCGCGTAACCACCATGCAGCTCAGAACGCAAAGGCGTCACATTGTTTCATTTCCTTTTCCTTTCAGTTGCTTTGTGCAGACTAACCTCGCCGTGACCTGCTCACACGTTTTTCCAACCTGCAATACCAGAGTGAACATTTATTATGTTTTCTAACTTCCACTGCTTACATGAAGTTGTAGCTTATTTGTCAGCACTAGTGGAGCTGCAGTGACCCCTGGTGGATCAACACTATCACAACAGAGCATGCCAACTGCTGTGTGAAGTTTCATCAGTGGCCTTTTAAGCATCTGAATTAGAGTGCTCAGTCATTTGGTTGTTTGCTGAATGTCCTCCCACAGGAATGTCATGTATTCTTTAAATAACCTCATTGGAGTGGAGACAAAGCGACACCTAAAGCGGACTTTTTCCACTAGGTGCCGAATACTGAAAAATCAAAGGATTTGAGGGCCAGGTTGATATTTTCCATTTTAAACAGGCTAAAACCAACCCATGTAGATATGCTAATACATGTTATATACAATCTTGGTCACAAACATTGGCACCCCTCTGCTTCTGTCACAATGTACCACTTCTCCTGTTTGCATTGCAACGACTCAAGAAAAATGGGAGCATGTCCTGTGAACAGATGAGTGGGTCAAGCTGTCTGGTAAAGCACATCACCTTGCAATTTACCAAAGGCCTTCCAAGAAAAGAACACGGTGCCTACGGCTAAACATTGTGGAGGTTACCTTGCTGCTTCTGGTATAGCGTCACGAACCCAAGAGTTTTGGGGCGCCATGTAGGCACCAGTATCAGACCAGTATCAGAAAGCTGCACGTGTACTACAGCCGGACAAAGACCCAAATCACGCTTCAAAAAGCACCCACAAATGGCCTTTTTTGCCTTTGCCGGTCTCAAAAGGAAGCTCATTGGTACCTGACATACATACAATGTGATGTTAGCAACGCTGGGTTACCGTGCATACTACTTCTCCCTCAGTGGTGGTATGATTTAATGAACCAACAAACACAACTCCTAACGTTGGGGCTATGTCGTTTGCTTACAATACAGTATGTAGAAAGTGAGAAAAAAGCTGTAGAATTGAACCGCTGTGAAATAAGAGACTTCATGTCTGCTCTGACTGATGGAATCTGCATGACATGGGCAAAAAAACTCTGCTGACAACTCTGGCTGAACTCTTGTGGCAAGATCTCAAAACAGGCACCTTGGGGCACGTGAAGCAATTGGCAGAAGAAGAGTGGACCAAAATTCCAGCAGGGAGGTGTAAGAAAC
>QODF01000167.1:1042513-1057493 GCA_024372805.1 Oostethus manadensis
GCAGATGGCCCTTACGACAAGACCAAAGATATTTTCTTTTTTTTTAATTGTTATTTTTTTATGGCAAGCTTCAAATGTGTATTTACAACCGTGATAGACACACAGAGTGCACATCTACACACATGGGAAAGTTACAGTACACAATGGACACATAGGACAATTAATAAAAAGGACAAGGGAAGTAAAGTATTGGCAGAATGGACATGGAATGGACAGTGGGTTGTAAGTGAGGAGTAAAACATGAAATATATATAAATATTGTAATATATACATATCCATCCATCCATCCATTTTCCTCCGCAACCCAACGTGAAAATGCGTGCAGAGAAGCGGCATCCCTTCGAAACAGTACTTTATACTGTCGCGCGGGCAGCAGCTTTAGTAGGGAAGAGCAGACTTCCTGGTACCCAGCAACCTCTTCAAGCTCCATCGGGAGGACACCAAGGCGTTCCCAGGCAAGCTGTGAGACATAGTCCCTCCAGCGTGTCCTAGGTCTTCCCCGGGGCCTTCTCCCGGCTGGGCATGCCCGAAACACCTCACCAGGGAGTGAGGACTAGATGCCCGAGCCACCTAAACTGGCTTCTCTTGATGTGAAGGAGCAGCGGCTCTACTCTGAGCTCCTCCCAGATGGCCGAGCTCCTCTTAGGGTGAGTCCCGCCACCCTACGAAGGAAACTCATTTCCGCCGCTTGCATCCGCGATCTCAATCTTTCGGTAATGACCCATAACTCATGACCATAGGTGAGGGTGGGAATGTAGATCGATCGGTAAACAGAAAGCTTTCCCTTCCGGCTCAGCTCTCTTCACCACGATGAATCGGTCCAGAGTCCGCATCACTGCAGACGCCGCACCGATCCGTCTGTCGATCCCACGCTCCAACCTTCCCTCACTCGTGAACAAGAACCCGAGATACTTGAACTCCTCCACCTGAGGCAAGACCTCACTCCCAACCCGGAGGGTACAGTCCACCCGTTTCCGACTGAGAACCATGGCCTCGGATTTGGAGGTGCTGAGTCTCATCCCAGAAGCTTCACACTCAGCTGCAAACCGCTCCAGTAAACGCTGAAGGTCACAGCCTGATGAGGCCATAAGGACCACATCGTCTGCAAATAGCAGAGACGAGATCCTAAGGTCACCAAGCTGGACTCCCTCAACACCTTGACTGCGCCTAGAAATTCTGTCCATGAAGATTATGAACAGAATCGGTGACAAAGGGCAGCCTTGGCGGAGGCCAACGTTCACCGGAAACAAGCTCGACTTACTGCTGGCAATGCGAACCAGGCTCCTGCTTCGATTGTACAAGGACCGAATGGCACGTAGAAGCGGACCATCAATCCCGTACTCCCGGAGCACCCCCCACAGGACACCACGAGGGACACGGTCGAATGCCTTTTCCAGGTCNCCAACTATACCCACAGTCGAGGTCAGCAAGCCCCTGTCCGCACTGTAAACAGTGTGAACTGGGAGCTGCTTCCCCTTTCTGAGGTGTCGGACGGTTTGCCAGAACCTCTTCGAGGCCGACCGAAAGTCGTGCTCCATAGCCTCACCGAATTCCTCCCACACCCGAGTTTTTGCCTCGACCACCGCGTGCCGCTTGGCCTGCCGGTACCTGTCAGCTGCTTCGGGAGTCCCGCAAGCCATCCATGCTTGATAGGACTCTTTCTTCAGCTTGACAGCAGCCTTAACCCCCGGTGTCCACCATCGGGTTCGGGGCTTGCCACCACGACTGGCACCGACCACCTTTGCGGCCGCAACTACAACTGGCTGCCTCAGCAATAGAGGCATGAAATACGGCCCATTCAGACTCAATATCCCGGTCCTCCCTCGAGATGCAGGCGAAGCTCTGCCGGAGATGAGAGTTGAAGACTCGACGAACGGGAGACTCTGCCAGACGTTCCCAGCACACCCTCACTACGTGTTTGGGTCTTCCAGGTCTGTCTGGCATCCTTCCCCCCATCTAATCCAACTCATCACCAGGTGGTGGTCAGTTGACAGCTCAACCCCTCTCTTCACCCGCGTGTCCAGAACATGCGGCCGCAGGTCCGATGATACAACCACAAAGTCGATCATAGACCTGCAACCTATGGTGTCCTGGTGCCAAGTGCACTTATGGAGATCCTTATGTTCGAACATGGTGTTTGTTATGGACAAACTGTAATTCGCACAGAAGTCCAACAACAACACACCACACGGGTTCAGGTCAGGTAGGCCGTTCCTCCCAACCACACCCCTCCAAGTCACACTGTTGCCCACATGGGCGTTGAATTCACCCAGCAGAACTATGGAGTCACCAGCTGGTGTGCTCTCCAGAACCCCTCTGATAGACTCCAAGAAGGCCAGGTACTCTGAACTGTCGTTCTGCGCTTACGCACAAACCACAGTCAGGACTCTTTCCCCAACCCTAAGGCGTAGGGAAATAACCCTCTCGTTTACTGGGGATGACTCCAACAGAGGCACCAAACCGGGGGGCTAACAATAAGCCCACACCAGCTCGCGGCCTCTCCCCTGCGGCAACTCCAGAGAAGAACAAGGTACAGCCCCTCTCAAGGAATTTGGTTCCAGAGCCTAAACTGTGAGTCCGACTATATCTAGTCGGAATCTCTCCACCTCTTCCACAAGCTCAGGCTCCTTCCCCACCAGAGAAGTGACATTCCATGTCCCAAGAACCAGATTTGGCCGCCAAAGACCAGGTCGCCCGGACACCCGCCCTCGACCACTGCCCAAATCACAAAGCACCGGACCCTTATGCTTGCCCCTGCAGGTGGTGGGTCTGCGGGGGGGAGTTCCCGTGTGGCTTCTTCAGGCTAGGCCCGGCCAGGTCCCACGGGTGAAGACCAGGCGCTCTCCCCCAGGCCTGGCTCCAGGGTAAGGCCCCGGTATCCCACGTCCGGGCGAGGTGCGGTCACTCCTTCTGAATCACTCTTAGTCTGGGTCGTCACCTAGAACCTGTTTGCCTTGGGAGACCCTACCAGAGGCATAAAGCCCCAGACAACATAGCTCCTAGGATCACTCGGGCACTCAAACCCCAGTACATGTATAAAATAAATAGTGGTATATACTGTACATAATACATAATATATGGCACACATGTATTTGTGGTATATGGTGAGTGAAAGAGAGAATCATAAAAAATAATAATAAATAAACTAAATAAATAGATAAAAAAGAAAGTAATGCAAATTGAAAAATGAATCATGAGTAATGATAAATACAACTAGAATTATGTACATTTGTTGACCAGTTTGGTATTCGACACTTAGTGTAATTTTGGGTTGTCAATCGATTAAAATATGGAGTCGCATTTTGTCCATAGCTAAGTCATAACTAATTGTAGATACAAGTTTTCATCTGTAACAAGTGCACCTTTTAAAGTTGTTAATACACCTATCAACATAAGAGGAAATAATATGTGTGCTTTATGCACTTATTTGTCTTTTAAGCATATCAACAGAACATAAATCTCAATACATTACAAATAAATGTACACTATATATAAGTTGTCCTTCCTTTATATAGAGTGTAAATGTATTAGACAGTACAGCCCAGTAATGTTATGAATTATCTTCTACAGACAGGTGAGGTATTGTACAGCTGGATGGCGTGTGGAATGAATTCTAAATGAAGTCCTGTAGCGTTCACCGTGGGAGCAGAACTGGAGGAGTCAGTGGGAGAATGAGCTCCGCTGCCCCTCTGTCCGATGGGGTGGGGGCTTGCGGGTCCATGATTTGTCCAGTGTCCTCCTGTTTCTCACTGTCACAAACGCTTTCAACTAAGTGCCGATAATTTGTCCAGAAGTTTGTGTACGGTTTATGTCCTCTTTGCTGGTGCTGCCACCTCAACAAACCAGCTGAGTGCAGGGCACTGGGTTCCACAGACTGATAGATGATCTCAAGCAGCTTCCTGCACACATTGAAGGACCTCAGCTTCCTCGGGATGTACAGCTTGCTCGTGCCCTTCTTGTAGACGTCATTGCTGTTGGTCTTCCAGTCCAGTCTGTTGTTCATGTGGACATCAAAGTACGTGTAGTGGTCCACTACTGCCACCTGCCAGCACCGACCGGTGATGGGCTCCACTGGAGTCATCTTTGTAGTCAGCCTTTTGGTCTTGTCCACATTCAAGAGCATGTGGTTTGACTGGGACCACTTTACAAAGTCAGCAAGCGAAGTCCTGTACTCCAATTCCTGTCCATCTCTGTCATACCCGACCACTAAACGAGTCATCAGAGAACTTCAGCATGCGGCAGAACCGAAAGCTGTAGACGGATGCAGCAGATAGATGACAGCACATCCACACCAACATAAGCATGATATTCATATCAACTGTAGAGCAGGTCCCAGACTCTCAAACCTGTGCCACGGAGGGCTGAGGCCCTGCAGGTTTTCTTTCCGGTGATTTTAATGATCAGCACCTCCTTCAATTTGATGGAAGGAGCTCATCAATTAAAGCACCTGCTTTAGTGACCGGCTGGAAAAACGCTGCAGCTGCAGTGTCTGGGCCCTCTGTGGCACAAGTTTGAGACCCCTTCTGTAGAGGGTCCAGGGAAAGGGCCACCAGTGGTCTCAGCTAAGCCAGCACGAGTCTCTTGAGGACCTTCCTGAATGTGCTTCCCGCACTGTGGGGAATCGCGATTCTTTGAGTGGAAACCTTTTTTTTGTTGTTGACTGGAGAGGCTGTACAAGGCGAGAGCTCTGCTGAGGATACTATAAACTATAAACTGAACAAAGAAACTAAAGCTCTAAAAGAAGAAATTGGGAAGTTGCAAAATAAAAATGTTGAGTTGTGTGCTGCTCTTAAAGAGGTTAAAAACCCTATGGCAGATAATAAAACACTACGCACTGATATCAAGGCTTTGCAGGATAATATAAAGCCACTATTGGAAGAAAACGCTGCCTTGCGCGCTGCTCTTAAGGAAGCTTAAAACCATATGGAAGAAAATAGAGCATTATGCAAGGATGTTAGAGCTCTGCAGAATGATATCAAGACATTTTTGGAAGATAATGCTGCCATGCGTGCTGCCCTCAAGGAGGTTAAAAACCCAAAGGAAGGAAATCATTCATTATGCCACGACATCACTGCTCTACAGGATGATATCAGTACACTATTGGAGGATAATGCCAGCTGGCGCACCACTCTGGAGGAAGAGAAAGAAGCACAGGATAACATCACTGAGCAAATGAAAACTATAATGGAAGAGATGGATCAGATTTCATTGGGGAATGATGTGATCATCACAAGGCTCAGAATTACACCCAAGTCAAAAGATAGGGAAGCTCATAACAGAGGAGAAGCAGATGGAATGGATGTTCCTTCAGCAAAGCAACAGATTGTCAGCTTCCTACAATCAAAGGAGGTGGATGTAGATATCAACACCATAGATACTTGCATCCCACTGTACGGCAGAAACAACACCACACCTGTCATCATCAAGTTCACCAACAGGGAATTCAAAACTGCACTGAAACAGAGAAGTAACTTGAAAGGCACAAACATCTACTTAAATGAGCATCTGACAAAACGTAACTCTGACATTGCCAAGAAAGCACGAGACTTGAGGAAGCAGGGAAAAATACAAAGTACTTGGAGCACCAACGAAAAAATATACATCAAGCTACATGGAGGTAGGATTAAATAAGCTGTGCTTCTTCCTACTCCTTTTTGGACATGTGCAACTGAGGAATGTACAAGAATAATTATTTTACAATGTATGCATGTTCCAACCAAATGCAACCAAACCAAAACCAAACATGAATTCTAGCAGCCGAGCATGATCCCTTCCATTGGGAAACAGGGCCATGTGGCAGTTCTCCAAGCCCAACGCGCGGCCAAACAAGCCCAAACACACCTCCAAGACTATCGTATTCCTTGAGCTACTGTAATCAAATTGGTGCAATTTGAGGGCAGTGCTCACTTTTAGGAGACACGTATTCAAAAGCAGATCACTACATCCTCCTAGTGAACAGTTGCATTGTTATTGTGTGTTCCTCAGGTATTGGCCACTGCTACTGGGAGTACACCATGCTTAGTGGGAAGCCGGGCGCCAACGTCACCATCTCAGATATTGGCTTCCAGACAGACTTCAGCATTTACCTGAAGCTCAGCCAGACATGGCTCATCTTCAGTATGCAACTATTCAGCTGTTTGTTTTCCAACTTGTACGCTGACAATGAACTCCCATTCAAATGTGTCCTCTTATGCCAAAGTGATCTCCCTGTCCGTCACCGAGGCCATCATTGTGATTGTGCTGTTTTTCCTGAGGAAGCGGCTGCAGATCGCCATTGCCCTGTTGAAGGAGGGAAGCAAGTAAGTACAGTGGTTGTTTCCATATGTGCCGTGCAAACAATAAGATTTGTTTTTTCAGGGCCATCAGCTACATCATGACTACTCTCCTCTACCCCATCTTCACCTTCTTCCTGCTGTCCCTTTGCATCGCATACGGCGCGGTCACGGCAATGTATCCTTCCGGTAATGCAATAACAAGGTCATTTATTCATAAAAATAAGCATTCCCTAGGGATCGCTTAAATCATTTTATTTAAATTCTTAGATGTCCACTTGGCCGACCAGAAGAAATGGCCACGGACACCAGCGAAGAAGTGGCTTAAAAGTTTGGCTCAACTTTTTTTTTAAAAAGGGTGCAACAGTGATATCATGCAAATGCACCACCAACACGATTAATGTTCACATGCTGAAGGTGTAGAAATGATAGCGATATGACAGACCCCGTCTTCGACTTCCTCTAAGTGCTAAGAATCCGGAAAGTCAAGTCAGGGTGCTAGCTCATGTGGAAGTATGGGACGGGCGCTTACGGCTACACAGTATGTCTCTGTTTGCAACAGTCAAGCCACCTTCTCAACTCAAACACACTTCTGGCCTTCAAAATAAGAGCTTACAAGGGTTCACAAAATAAGCAGTAAACAAAGTCTACTACGTTTCAAAAGTAAACGTTGTTTGTGAACGTGTACTCACGTGTAAAAAAAAAAAAAATACTGGTTGAAAGCCCTGTGAGAAATTAGTAAAGTTGATTTTTAAAAACAAGTTCATATCATTAAACAATTCAGACATTCCATCCCAAAAGACGGTCTTTTGTTAACCATGCATACTTTTAGGAACATTTAAAAGCATCAGAATCAAGAATCATTGGGGTCTAGAATGGAAACAAAGACTTGGAATCAGAACCGGAATCGTTCAATTTAAAAAGATGCCCAATCTCATTCAGAAATAGAAATTTCTGGAGCTGTCTTCTAAATGTTTTTTCAACATTATTAGAGCGGTCTAGACATGAAATAACAACCCTATGGTCACTTTTACATGCATATTACACAATACAGTAGAACTAATGAGTGAAAATAAGACGTCAAAGACCTTGTAGACGTAACGGCAGACAGGTAGGGGGTTCAGAGTTGGTTTTAGCTTGTGGGCCGTGGCCGCAAAAGTAACCTTTGTTATTATGTTATTGTTATGGTGATATGGTGAGATAATTCCAACCATGCCGGTTGTTCAGGTCTGGTGCTTTGGAGGTGTTCTCACGGAACATTTTGAACTCCAAGATGTGTGTGACTTTTCCTGACATTGTTGATTTTGAAGGTCATTCAGTGCTTTTTACTCCGCCTTAACTACTTTGCCTCCAGCTTGTTAGCATCCTCTGGTAACGCCGTGTACAAGGTGACGTCCGCAGATGACAGATGCATCTACGGCAACCTCACATGCAATCCAAAGGTTAGAATCCCATTCCTTCTGTTAGCATTGATGATACTGATGACTTCTCTCGCATTCCCGCCCACCAAGACGTTCAGTGCGACCAACATCACCACCGTGTGCCCGGGGTCGCAGTGCTTGTTCGCCTTCTATGGTGGCGAGAGCGCGTACCACCGCTACATTTTTGTCCTCCACTTGTGTAATCTGTTTGCCTTCCTGTGGATGGTCAACTTCACCATCGCGCTGGGCCAGTGCACTCTGGCGGGGGCCTTTGCGTCTTATTACTGGGCGCTGAGGAAGCCCAGAGACATCCCCTCCTGCCCACTCTTCTCGTCTTTTTGCAGAGCCTTACGGTAAGTTGATGTTCCGAGTCCAAGCGAGACCCAACATGTGATTTTGTGATGCAACGTTGCCCCTACAAATCTCTCCAAATGTGTGTTGCAGGTATCATACGGGCTCGCTGGCCTTTGGGGCTCTCATCCTCTCTGTGGTACAAACGGTCCGCGTCGTCCTCGAGTACCTGGACCACAAACTAAAAGGCACGACGGAACTTCTGGATGGCTTGTGGTTCAGTACTACCAAAAAAGTTGAAATGATGCTTTCTGTGCACTGGTGCGGTTTACTTGGCGTTCGCGCGGGTATTTTTGTCATGTGACCAAAGGCTGCGCGGTAAAGAACACGTGCATGACATGAGCACTCAATTGGCAGCTTTCGTGTAGACAAGTACATGACATAATTCAAAAACTCCAAACCAGAATACCGTCTGCTGGCTTGAATACAAAGATTCTTACATTTACCAGCTTGCTTGCTTTTTATACTCGATTGGTTTCTTTTTTACAGGTTCCCAGAATGCATGCGCTCGCTTCCTGCTGTGTTGCCTCAAAGGTTGCTTCTGGTGCTTGGAACATTTCATCAAGTTCATCAACAGAAATGCATACATCATGGTGAGTGCATAGTCGTACCACTCAGATATTATTATTAATAAGATGATTATTCAGTAGCATTGGAGCTCGTTAACAGGTGATGACTTTTCAACAGATAGCAATATATGGAAAGAGCTTCTGCACGTCCTCCAAGGATGCTTTCTTCCTCTTGATGAGGAATGTTGTTCGGTAAGAAAACCTTACTTGTTTTTATGTGAACCAGGCTGCTTCCTGCTTTGTGTAAAATGTGACGCGTAACCGTGATGGTCCTTAATGTAACTTTGTTTGAAATATACCCACAATAAGCCACTAAACATTGTAAAAAGAGTCTGCCCAGTAAGAAACCAACAATTAGCACTGAGTACCAGAATGCTTACCTCTAATAACCTCCTGAGACCCAGAAAAGAAAGCGTTGCATTAAATAACGTGTTTTGGACGGTGGTTTTCCAACTGGAGGGCACGCCCCCTAAGAGCGGCCCGGCGTTATGACAGGGTGGGTGCGGAGCTGCCACGAACACTTCATTATTACCGTAGTGCAGTGGTTCCCAAACTTTTGACAGTCGGGTACCCCTTCAGACGTTTGACCTGAAGCCATGTACCCCCTACTCCTGCACCTAAAACATTCATACATACATTTTCTATACAGCTTAACCTCATTAGGGTCACAGGGATGCTGGAGCCTATCCCAGCAGACTTTGGGCGAGAGGCGGGGAACACCCTGGACTGGTCGCAAGTCAATCGCAGGGCACATATAGACAAACAAACATTCACACTCACATTCATACCAATGAACAATTTAGAGCGGCCAATGAAGCTAACATGCATGTTTTTGGAATGTGGGAGGAAACCGGAGTACCCGGAGAAAACCCACACACGCACGGGGAGAACATGCAAACTCCACACAGAGATTTTAACCCAGGTCTTCCAGATCTCCTGACTGTGTGGCCAATGTGCTAACCACTCAGCCACCGTGCGGCCCCACCTAAAACATGTCCTTTTTTCATCTTAATTAACTAGAAATATTCAACATAGTGATTGGGTTTATTCTTTTTATAGTTAATTTCAAAATACATATGCTCCTCAATAAATTAGAATGTGACCACAAAGTTTATTTATTTCCGTTATTTCATTGAAAAAGTGAAATTTGTTTATTATATACATTTATTCTACATAGACTAACATTTTTCAAATGTTTATTTGTTTTAATTTTGATGGTTATAACTGAAAACAAATGAAAATCCCAAATGCAGTAGAATATTTTACTCATTCCTGATCCTGTCCATCCTGGTCACACCCAAATATATATATATATATAAGTATCATGTCCCTCATATAGAGGGTTGTGTCAGGAAGGGCATCCGACGTAAAACCTTTTCCAAACCAAAACATGCAAATCAAACAGAACACAATGATTCGCTGTGGCGACCCCTGTTGGGATTAGCAGGGATAAGCCGAAAGGAAAAGAAGATTTTTTGTGCAAGTTTGGGAACCAACATAAGTGAATGTCACCCATGTGACCTTTTTTTGCTGTGTGGAGATTGTTTTGCTCCCTTCCTTTGTGTGTCTGTGCTGCTCGCTAGCTAGCGGCTGTGTCGAGTCCCTGCAGCATAAGAGGTGCGCAATGTTACGTAAACAAAGAAGAATAGGAGCGTGAAAGTGACTATAGGTGTGTTATTTCATGTCTGCAGGGCTCTAATAATGTTAAAAACCTGTGTACAGAAGAAACGTGTTTTTATACTTTTAGGGTGGCTGTCCTTGACAAGGCCACGGACTTTTTATTGTTTCTGGGAAAATTACTCATTTCGGGAAGTGTTGGTGAGTCCCCTTCAGCCATTTTTTTCACATTAGGATAAAAATTAGCTTTTATATACTAAACGTAATTTTTTCACATGAAGATATAATTATATTGTAAAATGACTGTTGCAATAGTATTCCATTTAGACTGTTAAGAAGAATGAACTTGTTTATGAATGAATGTGCTCCAGGTCTGCTGGCATTTTTCTTCTTCACTCGTAAATTACCAGTCATTCAAGGGGAAGTACCTTCACTAAATTACTACTGGGTCCCCCTGCTGGTAAGTAATGGGAAGTGTTGCTCTTACTGTCTGTTTTCATTCAAAACGTTTGTTATTTTCAGCATAAAATCACTATATAATGAAAGATACTGTTACAAGTTTACAATTATACAGTGTATAAATATTTCATGTATGACATATTTTGACACATAAAACACTAAGATAAAAATAATGAAATGCAATATAGATTTTTATTTTTTTTAAAGTACCTTACCAGTTGTTGCTGCACTGCTGTGCCTTATTTTTCTATTATACTTTTATATAATATAATGTATTATTATATTATTCTGTAAATTCTATTATTCTTATGACAATGTAGACTTCTTGGATCTTGACTCTTGAATTGAAGAAAGAGTTAAACATTTCACAGCATTTATTTTCTTGTTGGTTTGTTTGTCTGCATGAAAACACAAACACAAAGCAAATAAAAGTGTCATATAAATATGAAAGTGCAAGAAAAAAGGCATAAACACTCTGAATTAAACAGCTTAAAACGTCTGTGGTGGAAGAAAAATAAAAAGAAGTAAATATAATTTTTTTTACTTTAACACTCAATGGTAGAAAATTCACAGCATGTTTTTTTGTTTGCATGAAAACATTTATTTTTTTAAATAAAAATTCTGTACGGTGTACACCACCATATACAAATTCTATGAAAGTATTCAAGTGCAAAAAGCAACAAAGAAAATCTGAACATATGATAATCAAAAACAAGAATTTACAGCATTTTGCAGCATTTTTTTTGTCTCATAAAAATACAATAAAATACTGTATATTGTAAAAATGGAACAAAATATACCGTGCATGATCACTGCCGCTCAAGCCATAGACATACACACACACAATTTGGATATTATATTTTACATTTTTTACTATTGTCACACATAGTCCTTCATGTGAATTACACACATACTGTTAGTATTGTACTGTTTTTTTAAATCATAAATTGCATTATTTGAGGGTCAGAAGACATTTTTGTAGGAAAAAAGTCACGCATGTTGCTACTGTGACTTGATGTACTAACAATGTGTTAACAATTGGTGATTGTGGCCTGCTGGTTTCTTCCAGACGGTGATATTTGGATCTTACATGATTGCACATGGTTTTTTAAACGTCTACTCCATGTGTGTGGACACCTTGTTCCTGTGCTTTTGTAAGTAGACTTTTACTTTTCCAGTACTGTACTTAGCGTGACATCACGTTGCCTGACCAAACATGCAGCGCTTTCTGTCTTTTCTCTGCTACATTACAGCTCTTGTACTTGTTGCATGTCTCTTACTGCCCTTTAACTCCTTACTCCTCTGCACTGCTTCCCCACTTGTCTGCTTTCCCATCCGCGGTGGATTCTGCTCCTCAGGTGAAGACCTGGAGAGGAACGACGGTACCCCCACCAGGCCCTACTACATGTCTCCCGGCCTGCGCAAGATTCTGCACAAAGCGGATTCCATTGCCAAATCTTCTTTGTGAGCAACCAGTGGCTGTTAAACTAAAAAAAAACTGACGGCTTTCCAGCGTCGACTCTTCAAAACTGCAGTGTGTGGATGCATCGCAACCTGGACATGAAAAGTACCCCCCCACCACCCCACCCTCTCTTTAAGATGCTTTTTCCCCCCTTCTACCTTACGGAGAGGATATGTGTCAAATCACGCGCTGGCCTCAACGGACAAAATGCAGAAATGCAACATGCACAGACGTGCGCATTGAACAATGGTGGCGCTTTTCCTGGAAATTCAACTTTCATATGCACTTTCACTTTGACAAAGAAGCATGTGACCTACAGTGGATGAGGGGAAAAATATAAAATTGGAGGTTTTCATATCATGATGTCACATATAACCTAGTACAATTTCAATGAAAGAGAAAAATACTGCAAATACTATATGTACAGTGAGATACTTGCATCACTATAAAACCAAACAAGAAAATAAAACAGGAACTAGAACACATTGAATTGGGCTCAAAAACTCCAATAACGCAAAGCTACAGCTCACACTTTGAGATATGAAATGTTGTGTTGACTGTTTGTTGCCAGGAACAAACTTTAATGTTTCATAAAGATTCTTAAATGTCGTACACATGTGAAAAGAAGAGGACACGGGAAGGCAATACCGCCACCCAGTGGTGTTTTGTATGTATTGCTGGAACGAATCATCCATCCATCCATCCTTTTCTATGCCGCTTATCATCATTAGGGTCTTCGGGTTTAGCTGACGTTGCGCGAGAGGCGCGGTACACCCTGGACTGGTCGCATGAATTATGTTTAGTAAATTTTATTTTGAGTGTGTAATTGTATGCAGGTCTATGGTTATCATTGCAATTAATGGTAAAATAGACACAAAAAAGAGGTGAGAATGTTGGTTCCAGTCCCGATAAGTAGCATTCAGTAATAATAAATGTAGTAGTTACAGGATAGAAAATGTGTTTAGGGCTTTCTAAATACAGTCTTTGCCATTTTACAGCCTTTTACAGTACATATGAAATAACATCCCTATAGCCACATTTACACTTCTCTTACTCTTTCTTTACACCACATTGCTCACCTGTAATGTGCAGACTACAGGATCACTGCAGGGACACACGAGACGGGCATGGCTTTAAGAATTGGCAAGCTAGCGTGCTAACTAGTTAGCCTACAATTTATTTAATGTAGTCTAAACTTAAGACAGAGTTTAAAAAAAGAGTGGGGAAGAAGGACAGAAGAAGCCAAAAACCTACCACTTCCACACTGAATGGGAGGAGAATTATTTTCACTCATGTTGAACAGGCCATGGCTGGACTACATAAAGTGTGAAGATAAGCGAATGTCATGTAGTGGCCAGAATAGTGCATAAACCTTTCGTCTTTTGATATTTTTGGACCAATTAAGAGGCCGCAGTCAACCACGAAACAAAATTGATTCATTCATATTTTGAAAAACTGACAGGAGTGCTTATGGAACGACAGTATTGTGAAGGCCGATTGTATACACAAATGCAGCAGCTTATTGTTTAGTGTTTTGTAACAGACTTATTATTTTCTTGAATTGCATAAGTTATAGGTCACATTTTGTTTTATTTAATTTTAACAGCAAAAAAAAGGCTGCTATTTTAACACTATCCCCTTATAATAGAGTGATGACTTTGATTGCTAGGTACCTTTCTCTCTTCCACCATATTTGAAACACTAACAGATCCCCTCAAAAAAGAAGCTGGGTATTCTTTCCATGACATGACAGCATACATGCTCCGCTCATAATAGATGTACTGTAAACCAGACTTTGTCGGGGGTCAAGACTTTAAGAGGAGGGACGCGGTGACGTTTTTCTCGGCGGCCGTCGCTGGTTTATGTGCCTAGTTGTGTCCTTTGAAAAAAGATGAGACTGTTCTTTTGTGGTTTTCAAGCTAACACTGGAAGCTCTTTGCGATACAGTTTCTATAAAAAGGATGTCAAAGCCATTTTTGGTACATTTTCTTATGATTGGATGTTGAGATGTAGTGCTGTTTTTAATACCGAGTATAATCGACCCGTCTGTCTGAAGGTTACTTTGTCTCCTTTTGCATAGATGACTTTTTTATTGATGAAATCCAATGACAATGTGAGTCCCTTTTTAAAAAAAAATAAATTGGAATGGCTTAAATCAGTCTGAACACGATTCCTTTTCTTTTTTATTTATTTAAACACACCGCATCCCCCCTAGTGTGGGATTTGGAGGTGAATGACGGCTCTCCTCGGCGGCCTTTCTACATGAACAAAACATTTCAACGTATCCTCAACAAGACAAGAAAACAAAGGAGGTCCGAAAATAGCAGTGCTAAAGAACGGACTTTTGTCGTTGGGAAAAATACATTTAAAACAAAAAGAAGACATACTTTACTCTGGGGTCTCCATTTCCAAAGATTTCCACTGAAATGTTGTCATTGTCTTTTTAGTGCTAATTTGTCCATCCATCCATTTTCCTCCGCTTATCCGGGTCCGGGTCGCGGGGGCAGCAGCTTCAGTAGGGAAGTCCAGACTTCCCGGTCCCCAGCGACCTCTTCCAGCTCCATCGGGAGGACACCAAGGCGTTCCCAGGCCACCTGTGAGACATAGTCCCTCCAGCGTGTCCTAGGTCTTCCCCTGGGCCTTCTCCCGGCAGGGCATGCCCGAAACACCTCACCAGGGAGGCGCCCGGGAGGCATCCGGACTAGATGCCCGAGCCACCTCAACTGGCTCCTCTCGATGTGAAGGAGCAGCGGCTCTACTCTGAGCTCCTCCCGGATGGCCGAGCTCCTCACCCTATCTCTTAGGGTGAGTCCAGCCACCCTACGAAGG
>QODF01000167.1:1058740-1075549 GCA_024372805.1 Oostethus manadensis
ACCCTCTCGTTTACTGGGGATGACTCCAACACAGAGGCACCAAGCCGGGGGGCTAACAATAAGCCCACACCAGCTCGCCGCCTCTCCCCTGCGGCAACTCCAGAGAAGAACAAGGTCCAGCCCCTCTCAAGGAATTTGGTTCCAGAGCCTAAACTGTGGGTTGAGGTGAGTCCGACTATATCTAGTCGGAATCTCTCCGCCTCTTCCACAACCTCGGGCTCCTTCCCCACCAGAGAAGTGACATTCCATGTCCCAAGAACCAGATTTGGCCGCCAAAGACCAGGTCGCCCGGACACCTGCCCTCGACCACTGCTAATTTGTCATGAAAAAAAAAAAAAATCATGATAAAGAACAAAACGAGTTGACAGCATTGATGTAACAATTGGCGAACACATGCATAGATGCAATGCGATATACTGTATGTCATTTATTATACATAACTAACACTGTATTCCAAAATACTGTATGTAAAATGGAATGATACAGTGTGTACTGAGTTTATCTGTTAGGAAAACAGACGGGTGGTGCCATTGGGATGCCAAGGCAGGGGTCTCAAACTTGCAGCCCACGAGACATTTTGTGGCCCCACCTTAATGTGTATGTTTGTGCGGCCGTACAGGTTTCAGCGCTCATGGGACAAATTAAGCCCTCAACTCGATTTTCTCTCCACAGAAAATCGCGGATTGTCAATACTCAAGATGACCGCCTCACTCAAAGTGTCTTAACCAGAACGAGCCAAAACATCACATCGTTATGCAACAGGCAGATAACAACAGACAAGACACTGTTAATATGGGGGGCCGCGCGTCGTGGCCCTCGTCCGCTCCCGTGTTAAATAAAGACCCTTGGATGGCATGACAGTCGATGGGGGGTTTGCGGCACACAGCACGTTCCATCCGGTTGTGGCGTGTGCCCTAAGGTGGATCTGGTCTGCTTCAGAGTGCAGATCGCATTGATGGATTCCTAGCTTTTTTTATTATCTCTCAGCGTAACCTACGTTAGGGGGTGTGGGAGTGGAGTTGATGTCTGGGCCATTTTTAGGTCTGCACCGTTCTCCGTGCATGGGCTAAACACAACACCCCAAGTGAATTAAAATACAGTTTTTTTCACAAAGCAAAACATGTCCTTTTCAAAACAGATGTGGCTCAGCTATGTGAGAGGAAGCACTGCCAGGTCCCTAGGAGTAAAAAGTAGGCAAGAGAAGCCATTTTCAGAAAATAACACTGAACTGTGTTAATAGGGACATTTACATTTCAATACAGCAGATATAGTAGACTGAAGAAAGTGGAATTTGTTACTGATTTAAGTACTTATTAGTTCTTAATCTGTTTACGTATTTGTTGTTTTATTAGTAGTTTTTAGAGAAAACAGTTACAGTATGTTCCATACCAATTGACTACTAAAGAAGGGATGTACCTGAGGAAAGTTATACAACTTGTTTACACCAGGCTCTCATTTTATTTTCTGTTTATTGATTGAGAATTGTATTAGCAGTTTTGAACACAACTTGTTACACCAGCGTCCTTGTTTATCGTATTTTGGGTTAAAAAAATTTAAATAGACGCTTGAGAAAAAAGGATAAAATTAGTAATTTAAATTGCATATTTAAATTACAATTTGTAATGTAAATTTAGATTTAATATTTGCACTTCATTTGCAAGTTTGAGGTACTTCCGAAAAACGCACGTGTAACGTCACGTTATGTACAGTTCCACACGCCGTGCACCCTCTTCATCTGGCGACCTGGTGTGACGTCATCAACGTCCAACGGAGTTAAGGTAAAGAAATGGTGGTTTCGCATTTAAATTGA
The DNA here is from genome assembly GCA_024372805.1 of Oostethus manadensis. NCBI lineage: Eukaryota > Metazoa > Chordata > Actinopteri > Syngnathiformes > Syngnathidae > Oostethus > Oostethus manadensis. The sequence goes on from QODF01000167.1 coordinate 1,060,551, forward strand.
GTATTTTATTATTTTAATAAATAATAAAAAATATATTTATTTAGAAAAACGATGCACTCACATAATGTGGTTACTACGTTATTACGATGGAATTCGCCCATCACCTGTCTGCTCCTGTGGTTTCCAGATAATTTTTACATGTGGCAGTGTTGACCGTCTCACATCGAGGAACGCTTTTATTACTTTATCACTTTGAAGAGTTTGTGGCCAAGCGATTTGTTTTACTCCTTCACTAAAGTGGCTTTTTGCAGAGTGTCCGTGAGCACGAGGACCAGACATTTTTAAGTTTTCATTTACAGTGAATTCTATGCTATACATCATATTGTTACGTTTTTGCCTCCACCCTTGACTGCTGTAGAGAAAATGTCATGTTTAGCTAAAAGATTACACAGTATTTTGTAGCAATAAGATTATTTTGGTCAACCACAGCAGTAGACACAAGTAGGTGGAATGTGTTCAAACATCTTGCTTCAGATTCACGCATAATCACTTTTTATTCGTATTTGGTGGGGGGGGCTGCGTATGATGTCTTTGTACAAATACATTTGTACCTTAACTAGAAATATTCAACTAAGTGATTTGGTTTCATTCGTTTTATAGTAAATTTCAAAATACAGATGCTCCTCAATAAGATATGATAAGAATATGACCAAAAAGTTTATTTATTTCTGTTATTTCATTGAAAAAGTGGAATTTGTTTATCATATACATTTATTCCACATAGACTGACATTTTTTAAATGTTTATTTCTTTAATTTTAATGATTATATCTGAAAATAAATGAAAATCCCAAATTCAGTATCTCAGAATATTGAACTATTACTCATTCCTGATCCTGTCCATCCTGGTCACACCCAATATATATCTTATATATATATATATATAAAGTATCATGTCCCTTATATAGAGGGTTGTGTCAGGAAGGGCATCCGAAGTAAAACCTTTGCCAAACCAAAACATGCAAATCAAACAGAACACAATGATTCGCTGTGGCGACCCCTGTTGGGATAAGCAGGGATAAGCCGAAGGAAAAGAAGATTGTGAGTTTTAGACTCTCATCATGCGCATGTACTACACAGCACAAACCTTTGACCTTTTTTAATAAAAGACTCAACATACACACAATAAATTACAATAAATTAAAACAAACATGCAAACATTCACATCATTTCAACGATCCGTAAGCAGGTAATAGTCAGCAATGTCAAATAAAGCAGGGAGGCTTCACGAAGTACTGTGTGTAGCAGGCGTATATTTTAATACAGTGGAACCCCAGGATACAAAATTAATTCCAGAAGGATTTTTGTAAGCCGAACTTTTTTGTAACCCGAACAACTTTTAACATGAAAATTGCCTAATTCGTTCCACTGACCCGGAACACCCCTCATACAGTGGAAAAAAACTCTGTTCTTCACATTCAATATGTGAAGTATTGTAATCCAAATGTAATGTAATAATAAAACCTGAAATAGAATGTATATTGTGTTAAATTCACAAGTTTCTCACCTTTAATACGCAGCGAAGCGCAGTACGGCATTTAAACTGGCAGCGATAAACCAATCAGAGAACTTTACGTCATACTTACACCTTCGCCACGCCTCCAGTAGGTATCCTACCCGCATGCTGCAAAACAGGATTTTAGCCGAGCGCCGGGAGAGTTAGGCCATCTTTTGTGAATGGATTGCGGATGCCCGGGCTTAGCTATCTGCTTTAACTCACAAACGCGGCCATCATTGCTGAACAGCCGACGGACAACGAGACTGACGGCCCACAATGATGACAGGGACCCCGAAATGTTTGATGGCGAAATTGCCCGGCTTTTCAAGTCCAATAAAAAAGATGGATTTGTGGGAGAAGAGGGATTAAAAATACAGCGAGTGTATTGTTAAATAGTAGAATAAAGCTCAACTAAAGTCAAATACGGTAAATAAATACGGTAAACTTTGTAAACAAAACAGGTTTTGGTAAGATCGACAAACTTTCCTAAAGCGAATTAAATTTTGTAAGCCGAAGCAAAAAACATTTCGTATCCCGAATTTTTCGTATCCCGGGGTTCTACTGTAGTGAAATTGGTCTGGTTTTTGTGATGTGTAAGGAGTGTTTTTACAGAGCCCCCGCGGGGGCAAGGAGACGACGTACCATACATTTAAAAAAAGGGGAGACATTTTTGCGAGGGAATAAAACGAACGGCATTGCACTGCCGTGTTTGAGGTGAAACTTCAAATTAAGAGCAGCACTCAAAAGGAAAACATCGATTAGCCGAAAATGGCGTTCCTTCAGATGTGTGCTGGCTTGTCCTAGAAGTAAACATTCATCAACGAAAACCAACCAAAGCGCCGCTCCCAGTTTGAAGTTTCACCGCAAACATCCCCTCTGAACACGGAAGTGCACACGGAAGTGCAATGTGCTAAATTTGGCGTCCCCTCGGGGGGCCCATAGTTTATTCATATGAACATGAGGTGGTTTAAAATCTGTACACTACAATAATAGACATCTTTTGAAATAAAACCTGTCAAAAGTTAGTATTATTTTCGTGAAAAGCACTTTTTTTTTTTTAGAGATTGCAAGTGTACCTAATGAAGTGGCCGTTGCGGTGCAGTGAAGCCCCCCCGCCTCCATATACAGTACTTTTGAAAAAGGTAAATAAACATGGCAATTTTAATACTATGTGTTCGTGTGTTCCTCAGGCGTGAGACACGGGCAGCGAGGTCATGGCGTACTGGGCTGGCATCAGTGGTTGAAACAGAGAGGAAGGGGGATGGACTGCAGGACACACACACACACACACACACACACACACACACACCACCAGCATTATTACAGTTGGAATGTTCCATTAATGACGTCTGATTGTCTTCTATGATGGAATAGATCATTCTAGTCATGTGATTTGGCATGTCGAGCGGTGTCGTGCTTGCGCCGAGTTCACGATAAAAATGCAAAGCATACAAATTGACAAAAGTATTGGAACAGCAAGTGATTTTTTTTTTTGTCATCCCCCCACTGCGGGACCGAAATGTTTCCGCGTCCCCCGGATTTGAAATATCTGATAATGTCTATTTATTTATCTGTACTGTGCAGAGTGAACTGGAAACTGAAACCAGCAGAATGCAGCACAAGAGAGAGAGCGGTGAAGCATACAAGCGTATTCGAGAGTCAAATTGCGCAACAAATTCAGAGATGTTGGCAGGTCCCGCCCCCGTGCCGTGCTGTGTGTTGCGGTGTTCTGGAAAGGCTGGAGGAATGTTGCAGGAGCACATTTGTGAACATTTACCAGATGGAACTATGTACTGTATAAGTGTAAATGGAACAACATGGAACAAGCGCATATCTACTTTAGGCCCAAAGTATATTTCCAGCCGTTTTCAGGAATCTGACATTTTTTTGTCCTGAGGACCTTGAGTGTAAGATTTGTTTGAAAAACATTACAAAATACTTTAAAAAGGGGTTTTAATTAGAGGTTTGCTACGCTGAGGTGTCCCAATACTTTTATCTATATAGAAACCACCTTCGGTTATCAATATGTGACATAAACGAGCTGTAAAGTCAAAAATCAAGATTCCCAATCAGTAGTATAGAGTTCATAAAAAGCCCGGTTCTCACTGTCTATAAAGGAGTGCAGCGCAGACAACATGGAACCTTCCGGGCCCACGTAGGCTGTGTACTGCAGCTCCTCGGGGATCGGGGTGGGCTGTGCCTGCAGGCGGCTGGGCTGCAGCGAGGCCATTGGGGTGCTGGACGTGTGGTTGGGGCTCACGTGCTTCTTGTGGCGGGCTCGGCAGTTCTGGAACCACACCTGTATGAATGTAACTCTGCTTTAGGTCATCCCGGCAGCCAGCATTTGTTTATTTTTGTTGCTGACCTGTATGACCCTCCGACTGAGGCCCGTCTGCTCGGCCAGTTTCTGCAGCGTTTGTGCGTCCGGGTTGTTGTCCTGTGCAAACTGCGCCTGCATCACCTGCACGGAAAAAGTAAACATGACACACACCGGCCTCGGTTTGAACGCCAAATACTTAATCGTTTTCCTCACACCCTAAAAGAATTATGTAAATGACCATCAATTATAGTATATCACTTCAACCAAAAAGAGCAGAAAGATACATTTGTTTGTGTTGCATCTTTCATATTTAAAATACATGGAACAAAGCCTGTAAACAAAAATAATAAGCAATAAATAAACATGTATAGATAATAATAAACACCTTCATGCATACAAAACAACAACCTAAAGATTGAATGCACCAACAAGCGTTGCTTTACCTGCAGCTGGTCGGCAGTGAAGCTGGTCCGTGCCCTTTTGGAAGGTTTGGGCTGATTGATTTCTTGTTCAGTGGGCACGGCACCCTCCATATTCACACTGCGGCCTGCAATATTAAATATGATATAATGGCAATATATACAGATGAGGGATATTTCAAATGAAAATACATTGTGTGGGTGTATGGCTTTTGTTGTCAAATGAAAAAGCTTAATGACAATCAAAATAAATAATATCGCATTGAGAAGGTGCTAAACATGTATGGTGTTTTTCTATCAATATAACCAGGTGATGTTATCATAATAATAATAATACTGTAAATAACCATTTGAAGAACAAGGATTATTATGAGTGATATTTCAAATTACTATTTTTTTATTATAACAAAAATCTCATGATTACTAGTTCACAGTTTGCAATTGAAAAAAGATGAAAATAAATATTGATCAAAGTAAGAGAAATGAAATCAAAGACAAATAAAAATGTTGTCCAAAATGGATTTATTAAGGTAAAGTTTTTTTCTGGCATTATAACACAGCTGGTGCATCATTACAGTATTATCAATATTGTTCAAATAAACTGGTATAAAATAACATTTTATTTAGTGCGCAATGTTCACACACATTTTGCAATAAGCATCGATTTTTTAAGATATGGTATTTTTGTGGCATCATTTTTTTAGTGTTTATCATCATCATTATTATTGAAATGATTCAAACTGGGCGAGCGCATAAAAAGCTGAAACCATCCGTGGGAATGCTGGGAATGCTTCAAAACATGTTCTTTTATGTAAAAATGGAACGGTATGTTTTCAGGTGACAAAACCAAACGTGCTTTACCTTGGGTGGAAAGTATCCAACTTTGAAGTTGTCCCCAGCTACTCTGTCAAAAACAAGTCCTACACTACAGCGTCCGGGTCTACCTTTGTCCCCGGACCTCTTGAGGTTGTCCAGCATGCGGTCGTAGTGGACCCTGCAGAGCACCTTGTCCTCCACCAGGGCGAACTCCTCACCGGTGGACAGCTGCCGCTTGCAGGAGAAGCAGGCGAAGCAGGCCAGGTGGTACACGTTGCCCTTGGCGCGGCGCACCCAGTCGGTGGAGTGGACGTGGCGGCCGCAGCAGGCGCACCAGGTGCCGAACCTTCTGCGGGTCAAAGGTCAGGGGAGAAGCCTGATGGCTGAGGACTGTTTCAAGCGTGACGCAAAATAGTCTTGTGCAAATAATAACTACAGCAAGTGGGAAAACCTTTGTCCCTTTTAGTGTAACTGTTCTTATTCATTATTAAGCTCTATTGTCCATCTTCATTTCATTACCATAGCTTTCATTCAGTAAGCAGAAATCTTCCCCAGACATACTTACATTTATTTTACATGAAACTGCAGTATTGTTGGCTTTTGTGCATCTAACAAATGTATTTGTTCATAAAAACACAGTCAACTGGGGAAAGTCTCGATGATAAAACGGATACTAAAGAGCCCTTTTCAGGATTTGTCTCCACAAATACATACACTACAAATCAAATCTTTTTGTTTCTGATATTTTGTTTTTGATATGTGTTTACATGAAGTGTATATGAATATTTTCCGTAAATGAAGTTTTGTGTTGTGCCAGCCAAAAAGTCCATGCAAATATTACACGCGGGAGTATTTCTTTGGGCGTTACTTTCCAGTGGTAATACTCAAGAATGCAAGAAGCACGTACCTGAAGTAGTCCACCTTACAGAAGACCTCCTCGTCCTTGATGTAGCAGCTGGTGTGGCTGCCAAGTGCAGCCTGGCACACGCTGCAGCACAGGCAGCGTACATGCCAGCACAGGTCGCTCACCTGCAGGGCACTGCGATTAGCGTCAATGAAGACTGTCATGGCTTCTGGGGCCCGTGCGACTTGCAGACAGGAAAGACGAAATAAGAAAGCTACCTTTAATAAATATTTATCCGCTATTACCCCGCTGCAGCTGGCGCACACACTTCTGCGCAAAAGAGGCGCGGAGGACATGGTCCGCAGGGTGGATGAGGTGTCTTCATCCACCACCTCCACCTGCAAAAATCACAGAACCAGACAAAAAGTCACAGCCAGCACCTTCAAGCACTTCGTGTTACTCCAGGGAGGCCGGAAACTGGAAGAAGCGCACGAATCCTCCGTCCTTCATACCGGGGCAGCACCTCCGTCCAAAGGAGGGTCTTTGCGGTCCTCACACATGATGACGACGTCTCCGTCTAGCCCATAAACATCGTCCATGGCCGCGCACCTTTCACCATGACAACGCCAAAGCCGCCGGGGCGTCGTTGCTTGGACAAACAGACGGCACTTGAGCAGACGCTTCTTGTCCCTTTTAGGCGCATTTACGCTCTTCGGGTCTGCGCTTTACTTGTCAATCATCCACGCATGTCCGGCCAAAGGGCGCTGATTTATTTAATCACGGCGATTTCCAGTCAAAAGGGGAAGAAAAGGTGAAGAGGTCTCATTACCTGCTTGAGTTGGAATGATTGGGGAAGGAGAGGAATTGCTGAGCGCTCCGGCCTGCCTAATGACACACTAGAGAGAATTGGCGGTGCTAATTGGCAAAAGCAATGAAGGCCCAGTAATCCCCGGCGTGGCCATCAGAACCAGCTGCATGCACGCACGACGGACTCACCTCCTCGCCGCGGCCCCCGTCTACGACGCAGCATTGAACTTTGACCTCCCTTTCCCAGCGCATGTCTCTGCGCGCCTCTCTGCGCGCCTCTCTGCGCGCCCCCTTTAATCTCAGCGGCGTTTAAGTCCCGCTTCCGGAGGGAGGATCCCGATCCTGCCCCGGTGTCACCTCAAGACACGCCCTCCCGCACAGGAAGCCAGAAGAAAGAGCTGCAGCTGTAAGTGCTTTTAGGACAGACAAAAGTCAAGTCATCCTTATTTAAGATCCGGAACACATTCCAGGCGTCATTTTATCCGCTGCTCACAATAAGCAGCACTTTTTCTACAAAAGCTAATTCTTCTGACATTTATCAAAAGTTCCTTTTCTGTTCGACGTGTGCATTCAACGAGATTTCTTGTGCTCATTGTATATTTTCTCATGTTTCTGGATCATATTTGCTGGAATCAACGGGACTCGGGGCCGCACGGTGGCTGAGTGGTTAGCACATTGACCACACAGTCAGGAGATCTGGAAGACCTGGGTTCAAATCTCCGTCGGGCATCTCTGTGTGGAGTTTGCATGTTCTCCCCGTGCGTGTGTGGGTTTTCTCCGGGTACTCCGGTTTCCTCCCACATTCCAAAAACATGCATGTTAGCTTCATTGGCCGCTCTAAATTGTCCATTAGAGTGTGAATGTTTGTTTGTCTATATGTGCCCTGCGATTGACTGGCGACCAGTCCAGGGTGTACCCCGCCTCTCGCCCAAAGCCAGCTGGGATAGGCTCCAGCATCCCCGTGACCCTAATGAGGATAAGCGGTACAGAAAATGAATGAATGAATGAATGAATAAACGGGACTCTGAGCAGTCAGAGCTCTACTACTACATACACACACATGGGAAACACATACTCAATATTGCTATACAGTATCACTTCGTTTTTGGTTTACGCTGTTTTCATTCATTCATTCATTTTCTGTACCGCTTATCCTCATTAGGGTCACGGGGATGCTGGAGCCTATCCCAGCTGGCTTTGGGCGAGAGGCGGGGTACACCCTGGACTGGTCGCCAGTCAATCGCAGGGCACGTATAGACAAACAAACATTCACACTCTAATGGACAATTTAGAGCGGCCAATGAAGCTAACATGCATGTTTTTGGAATGTGGGAGGAAAGCGGAGTACCCGGAGAAAACCGACTCACGCACGGGGAGAACATGCAAACTCCACACAGAGATGCCCAACGGAAATTTGAACCCAGGTCTTCCAGATCTCCTGACTGTGTGGCCAATGTGCTAACCACTCAGCCACCGTGCGGCCCTTACGCTGTTTTGAGAGGGCTATTTTTTTCAAAATACAATCTTTTCATGCAAATTTACAATGAGAGCACTTCCGTTTCATTGTACCTAATACCGCTACATTTTTGTTATCAAGCCCAAAATCAAACAGCAACCTAAGGAGTGCACTTTTTACTTCATTTGCTGGCTTGAAAAAGCGCAGGCCTTATAAAAGGTTCTGGTTTTAAAGCAATGGAGGACACGCCACTTCTAGCCACGGAAGTATTTGACATTTCTATGACTGCGATAAGCCTTTCCCTTTGCATGGTCAAGCATGTTCAAATGCAGTATCAAACGGAGGTGAGCACCTGCTGCTTTTAAAAGGAGCAGCAGATACTGTAAAACATGAAAGGATGTACCGCAGTTGTTTTTGTGCCTATCTTGCTCCTCGTGCCTGCTGGAGGTCTCGGCGGTGACGAACCTGCAGTGGCATGAAGCGTTCATATCTTGCCGGCATGGTGAGCAGGGCTGTAGCGTGCCTCCATGGAAGATGTGTCTTGTTCCAGCCAGTGCATATGAATGCTTGTTTTGGTTTTTAATCAGATCTACAACTCTACCTCCGAGCAGCCCTCGGCCCCCCCCCCAACACGCTCCCTGCTCCCGAATCGTTTTGTCATTGCACTGTGCCCATACAAAAGGTCAAAGGTGACAAAGCAGCCTTCCAATCAAGGCCGTCCATCTTAGTAGAGCAAGTGTTTTATCATCAAAAGAGCAAGGCTTTCCTCAGACTTCGTCTTTTACCTTATCAGCCCCGACAACTAGCGTCCCCTCCTACGAGCCCAGATGTTTGCACCATCCGCAAACGTTTGGCTTGTTATCATTCCGCTTTGCGAGATACGCAGCAGACAAAAACAACCGTCGCATCTGTCAACAAACTCGTTCAACTGCCTTGTGAGCTCACGTCTGGCGGCGTGTGCCGATGTAAACGAAGCGTCAACCCAATGATACAATGACCCGATGCAGCATTAGCTTTAGCTTAGCGTAAGTAAGGACTGCGAATGAAATGCGTGGCGCCCTCTCTGGGTTAGGGCCAACGGGGGCCAGCTTAACACCCTGTTCCAATTTTGATGTTGGGATACGATGGATGAGTGGGTAGCACGTTGGCCTCACAGTCAGAAGATCAGGGTTCGAATCTCCGTTGGGCATCTCTGTGTGGAGTTTGCATGTTCTCCCCGTGTGTGGGGGGGTTTTCTCTGGGTACTCCGCCTTCCTCCCACATTCCAAAAACATGCATGTTAGCTTCATTGGCCGCTCTAAATTGTCCGTGGTGATGTTATGATTGTTTGTCTGCCCTGCGATTGACTGGCAACCAGTCCCTGGTGCACCCCTCCTCTCGCCCGAAGTCAGTTGGGATAGACTCCAGCATACCCTAATGCAGATAAGCGGTATAGAAAATGGATGAATGGATATTACAGTGTCAATTGTGTTTAGAAAGGTACGACTTTATCAGTTAATTCAAGGAAAAAGTCCTCTATGACGATTGTTTTGTGTTTTGTTTGTTAAATTGGGGGATAGGATGGTTGATTTAAGCTGTAAATGCTGACATGTTTCAAATGTGGAACTTCTGAGTTAATTCTTGAAAACTGATGTTCTTGAAGCCATGTTCAACATGGTGGAGATGTGTGTCCAAAACGTCCTTCCTTGTTAGCATCCTTGTTAGAACCAGACGTTACCTTGCCCGCCCATCATGTCATCAGCGGTTGACTCTCAAAAATGCACAAAACACGTTTTTATAGTTGCACATTAACACAGGAGGGTTGAAAATAATAGCAGTCCGATGTGACTAACCAGATTGATCGCTGTTATTAGTATATTTTTATTGCTACATTGCAAACAAGTTACCTGTAGGTCCAGTAGATTCTCAGAAAACAAACAAGAGCCAGCATTCATGATAAGCACGCTCTTAAGGCTGCGTAATTGGCCAATTACTTGAAAGGGGTTTGTTCAAAAAATTGCAGTGTCTACCGTTGGCTTTACAAACTCAAAACTATTTTGTACAAACTTTTTTGGTTCTAGGAATTGGCGATCCTGTGAAGGACTAAACTAATATTTAGTTTTTTATAAGTGCTTCACTCACATCTGTGGGGCATGGACTCTACCAACTTGTGGCTCCTTTCAGCTGTTATTCCCCTCCAACATTCTTTAACAACATTCCACAATTCATCAACATTTCTTGCTTTTCCTTTACAAAGAGCATTTTTGATGTCACCCAACAAGTTCTCCATTGGATGAAGGTCCAGGAATTGGCCTGGCCACTCCATAACATTCATTTTGTTGGTTTGCTTGTTTACTAGTGTGTACAAAAGTCCAACTTCATTTCAAGGGCATGTCCTCTGGAGCATAAGGCAATGAGCTTGGATTCAGAGTTTGGGGTTTTTCTCACAAACTTTTTGCAGCCCTGGGACGCAGAAAGAACAATTTTACTCTCATCAGTCCACAAAATGTTCCCCCGCTTCTCTTTAGGCCAGTTGATGTGTTCTTTGGAAAATTGTAACCTCTTCTGCACATGCCTTTTTTCTTTTTTTTTTAACAGAGGGACTTTGCGGGAGATTCTTGTAAGTAGATCAGATTAACACAGACGTCTTCTAACTGTCACAGTACTTACAGGTAACTCCAGACTGTCCTTGATCATCCTAGAGCTGATCTTTGGCTTTGCCATCCTGGTTATTCTTTGATCCCCAATGCACGGCCTCAAGCACATGCATATCATGAATGCTGGGCCTTGTTTGTTTTCTGAGAATCTACTGCGCCTAACGGTAACTTGTTTGCCACGTAGCAATAAAAATATACTAATTATAGTGCTTAATCTGGTTAGTCACATTGGACTGCTATTATTTTGAACACTTTGCATGAAACAATTTTAAACTTACTTTTACCTTCAGTGAAGACATGAGAGTGAAATTAACCACGACCAAAAGTAAATGTTCATTTATCTGTTTTGTTCATCATTTATGACTTTTTATGTGCTTTTCAGATTTTTTTCGGCAGGAAAAACTATAAGTGTGAAACTATAAAAATGTGTTTTGGGTTAACATGTTTAACATGTTTTTTTTTGGGAACAGATGAATTGATTCACCTAGGGTCCATTTTGGTTAGAGTCAGCCATTCTGGAACAAATGAATGATAACTAAGGTATATTAGAGTATAAAGAACAGGAATTTTTTTATGTCATATATACAGTATTTTTTTTTTTACATATTGGCGACTCTAAATCTTCCATAGGTATGAATGTGAGTCTGAATGTTTGTTTGTCTATATGTGCCCTGCGATTGACTGGCACCCAGTCCAGGGTGTACCCCGCCTCCCGGCCAAAGTCAGCTGGGATAGGCTCCAGCATCCCCGCCACCCTAATGAGGATAAGCGGCATAGAAAATGGATGAAAAGGAACATATGGCATCTCCCAAAAGTGAGGAAACTCCTCCTAAATATTTTTATCACAGTATAGTATTCCTACTCTGTGGAAAATACTAGACAATGCTAGAAATACTACTGGAAGAGAAACTTGGACATACGTCAGAGTAGTCAGTCTGTAGCTTTTATAGCAGTGCTGTAATCCTTAGTTAAAACTGGTTTCAGACATGACCGTGATAAGTGAATTTACGTGAAGTATGCTCCCTTATTTATAAATGGAATATTTTCATAGTTAGAGCATAGAGCCCTTGTTTACAACCCTCTAATTACAATGTGTATAGCCCTCTAGACATGAAATAACAACCCCTGCAGTCACCTTTACACTCATATTAAGCAATATAGCAGACATAATAACAGACAATAAGGCATATTACTCATAAATACACCATTGGGAATTGTCTTATGAACAGATGATATTCTCATCAATGTAACATTACTGACACCTAGTCATCCGCTTAGAATACTACATATCACACCTTTGTGTCTCCTGAACGCCTTATATTTGTATTTTGGTCTCTTTAGCCATGTTTATGCTGAACATGCTTTATTTAGGCCAAAACTTTAATACTGCATATTATTTTGACTACTAGGCCAAGATTGGCTCGAATCGGCATATTTTTTCAATAATATATATATACATAGCATATAAAAAATAAATGCCGTAGTCAACCACAAAAAAGCAAAAATGTATTATTTCATTTGAAAAACTTTGAAAGACCTAGGGGCCGCACGGTGGCTGAGTGGTTAGCACATTGGCCACACAGTCAGGAGATCTTGAAAAACCTGGGTTCAAATCTCCGTTGGGCATCTCTGTGTGGAGTTTGCATGTTCTCCCCGTGCGTGAGTGGGTTTTCTCCGGGTACTCCGGTTTCCTCCCACATTCCGAAAACATGCATGTTAGGTTAATTGGTGACTCTAAATTGTCCATCGGTATGAATGTGAGTGTGAATGTTTGTTTGTCTATATGTGCCCTGCGATTGGCTGGCGACCAGTCCAGGGTGTACCCCGCCTCTCGCCCAAAAGCCAGCTGGGATAGGCTCCAGCACCCCCGTGACCCTAATGAGGATAAGCGGTACAGAAAATGAATGAATGAAAGACCTAGGACACGCTGGAGGGACTATGACTATGTCTCACAGCTGGCCTGGGAACGCCTTGGTGTCCTCCCGGTGGAGCTGGAAGAGGTCGCTGGGGACCGGGAAGTCTGGACTTCCCTACTGAAGCTGCTGCCCCCGCGACCCGGACCCGGATAAGCGGAAGAAAATGGAATGGAATGGAAAAAAAACCTTGATAGAGTGACGTTGTGAAATGTTCACTTACAAGCCATTGAAAATGAACCAACACACATTAAAAACTTATACAAACAATGTATCGTAATTGTGGTGTGATTATTTCAAAGAAATTGGATTTTCACCCAATTTAAAGCCAACAAATAATGAATGAAGTGTGTGAGGTTTTGTTTTTTTAGAGAAGCAAAGAGCATTTGACCTCTGTGAGCCCCATAAGAGATAAGAAGATGTGCTACTTCCAGGTAGACTTTGCTCAATCTCTTCAGGCGCTCGTTTATTTCATTGAAATCAGGCCAAATTGGGCTAGTTTACAATTGACACAAGCAGATTGGCATGACCTTTTCTCCTTGCTACTCATTGAATCTGAAGGAGGAGAGATGCCGGTGCGGGCTTTTTTGGGGGGTGGGGGTGGGAGTTCTTGGGTGGGAGGGGTATTGGGTGGAAATCACCGCACTGAAAATGGCAAAGGGGGCCTGATTGCGTCGGGACGGCGTGCGAGCGGGAGCAGCATGTTCAGCCCAATCAGGACCTCATAGGGAAAAAAAAGTGCTCTTATCAACAAGTAATGGCCCACTTGACAATCACACAGGCACAAAACGGCTCTATCTAACACTGATTGCAAAAACCTCCACCCCCTGGCACCAAAAACCATAGGACTCCCTGAAGTCTCCCAGGACCCTTTTTTCCCCTCCCCTGAATGGAATTTATAATCACCACTCTTCTTTTTCCCGGCTAATTGTTATTTTAAGGCTTGCCGAAACATCTGCCCTGATTACTGTGTTTATCGCCGCTGTTCAAAGCATATCTAGCTCAAATCTACCATGCAGCACGGCCGTTTGTTCTGTCCTGTACTCCATACATCTGCTCACCGGGAGAGGATGCACCGATTTCAGGGCTATACTATACAGTATACACGTAATGTCATACCATTTGGACTTCAACCAGCAATCTACTGTAAAAATATGCCGATAGCAGAGTACCACTGAAGAAAAGTGTGAAGTGAAAGAAAGGTGTGATGATAACCATAGAACCAGAACTAAAACTTACCGCGAAATGGTCTGGCTGCCCAGTACAAACTACGGTAAACATCCATCCATCTTCTATGCCGCCTGTCCTCATTAGGGTCGGGGCGGGGGATTATGCTGGAGCCTATCCCAGCTGACTTCGGCTAAGAGGCGTGGTACACCCTGGACTGGTCGCCTGTCGATGGCAGGGCAGACCAACAACCACTCACACTCATATTCACACCTGTGGACAACTTAGAGTCACTAACTACCCTACCATACTCAAATGAACCCCTCAAATGAAACCCCTCAAACTCAAATGAAAACAAGAGCAACAATATCCGTATGCCAAGAGTGCTTACTTACCAGACATCCCAGTGCGCTTTGTGCGGCAGACACATGGCTCCACTCTCTGCTCAGCCCAGGTATACACAAAACACGCCTTAAAGGAGCCAAGGTGTGCATCCTCCACTCATTGTTACTGTGGCTAAATTGCATTTTGAGGCGCATGATAGTTCTGCTAGATGACATGTTACTTCTACTACCACAACTACTTACAAAAACATCGCCCTTTCAGATGGGACAATCTAATCAAGAATTCAGACCTTCGTCTCCATTGTCCGTCAGCTCGGCCTCTCGGTCGGTTTGTAAGCATCTCTCGGAGAGTAACACGAGGGCCGGTCCAAGGACACCACCGTAGGCTCCTCTACAGAGAAGCGCTTTTAGTCAAGGTTTCGTCGGGTTGTCCAGTACCCCCTCCATCCATCCTTTTTCTATGCTGCTTCTCCTCATTAGGGTCACGGGAGCATGCTGGACCCTATCCCAGATAAAACCAATCAATAAAATACCATTACCCACTATTGAGTCTCGAAGGTTCACGTCTCAATAAGTGGTTGAAAATAGTCCATCCATCCATCCATTTTCCACCGCTTATCCGGGTCCGGGTCGCGGGGGCAGCAGCTTCAGTAGGGAAGTCCAGACTTCCCGGTCCCCAGCGACCTCTTCCAGCTCCATCGGGAGGACACCAAGGCGTTCCCAGGCCAGCTGTGAGACATAGTCCCTCCAGCGTGTCCTAGGTCTTCCCGGGGGCCTTCT
>QODF01000167.1:1075880-1120216 GCA_024372805.1 Oostethus manadensis
CTACGTGCCATTCGGTCCTTGTACAATCGAAGCAGGAGCCTGGTTCGCATTGCCAGCAGTAAGTCGAGCTTGTTTCCGGTGAACGTTGGCCTCCGCCAAGGCTGCCCTTTGTCACCGATTCTGTTCATAATCTTCATGGACAGAATTTCTAGGCGCAGTCAAGGTGTTGAGGGAGTCCAGCTTGGTGACCTTAGGATCTCGTCTCTGCTATTTGCAGACGATGTGGTCCTTATGGCCTCATCAGGCTGTGACCTTCAGCGTTTACTGGAGCGGTTTGCAGCTGAGTGTGAAGCTTCTGGGATGAGACTCAGCACCTCCAAATCCGAGGCCATGGTTCTCAGTCGGAAACGGGTGGACTGTACCCTCCGGGTTGGGAGTGAGGTCTTGCCTCAGGTGGAGGAGTTCAAGTATCTCGGGTTGAAAATAGTCATGAATTCATATTGTTTCACATTTAATGACCACTTTTTCAATGTCTCCCTCTGCATTGGCTTGAATGCCGAAATGAATGTTGTAGATTTTTTCATCCACATGTCCACTAGAGGGCCTTGAAGGACCAGCAAACTGGAAGTACTGGCAGGGTTCAAAATGCAGAAACTGACATACAATTTACACTGCACCTCAAATCACAAATAAAACAGCTTTTTCTTTTCTTTTCTAAGCAAGCTTTGAAAATACGTCACATCTTTTTAAAACAAAGTTTTTTTCTTGATTTCATTCGTTTGCGGCACTTAATCCTCAGATTCCTATCGTGTATTTACATGTGTTAGTGTGCTTTAGTGTATGGTTTGCTTTTTTATAAATAATATTCTGGACTATATTTTGTTGTGGAACTGTTTTGTGACATATGACATACAGCAAATACTGTACATGTTATTTACTTTGCATATTCATATTTGTTCATTTGATCCCATTGCTTTACTGGAACCACTCAGCCTTACACCTATCTAGATGCCCCCCTTGTTTTCAAATTCAGTGGATAGGGACCCCATCAAAGAAAGGTAGCAATAGTAATTTGAAACGTATTAGTGTTAGTGGTGAAAGTACAACTCATAATTATAAAAAAAATATGGAAAAACATGTTCACAGATAAGTTCAAATGGTGTGGGTTAAGTTTGATGTCAGCGGGACTATGTGACTGTGTGTGTAAGCGGAAACCAGCCTGCTTGCTGGCTTGGCAGCACTGTCACGTGATCTCCCATGGCAACCGCTGAGTGTCGTTGGTTCCACTCCAGGAGAAGTAGAGGCTGCACCAGTCTAAATCGGATGACAATTTCCTACTCCAACAACAAGTCCGCCACAGCTTCAACTGCCTCCACGTCGGCCTTGCCCTGTGAAGTGGAAACATTTGAGATAGAGCCATGAGTCAGTTCAACCCGGGGTATGTGCTGCTTGATTCGGCATGTTTGGGGGATGAACTGGTTTGGTTGGCACCTTGGTTGTCTTGTTATCATTTAAGTTGGGAGTTTCAAATCCTGGCCTTGTTCCTTTGCATAACGTTCATGGTGTAACTTGAATAATCATTTGGAGTGCATGAGTAAGTATAGAGAAAATTGTAGCCCTCTTTTTGAACACATGGTCATGTATTATTAGGCATATTGCACAGCATAAGCAACAGAACCAATGTTGTAATAGCAAGAACCGGCATAAAACCACTGGTGAGTTCATTGTAAACAACAGTATAAGTACAAGTGTAATGCGCAAGTTTTGCACCGACATTTGACAATGCATGCAGAGCCAGATAACGCTGCTGGATGCTGACCTTTGACAACAGTTATTGCAATAGAGCCAGAGCATTTATGACATTATGGCCTGTACGTAAAGTTGGACTTGGACAATGTCAGCTTAACAAAGCATATGAAACGTTGGACTGCCATGTTTGAGTGACAAAGGTCCAAAGAAAGCATCCGGTGCTGAAGAGTCTGCAGAGCGAGACAATCCAGGTGCACAAAAGCCATGCAGACGGGGTCAAGTGCGCTTTCCCCTTCAAATGCCTGTATGTATGTACGTATGTATGTATGTACTGTATGTATGCATGTACGTATGTATGTATGCATGTATGTATGTATGTATGTATGTATGTATGTATGTATGCATGTCTGTATGTATGTATGTATGCATCTGTGTTGTATGTATGTACGTATGTATGTTGTATGTACTGTATGTATGTATGTATGTATGCATGTCTGTATGTATGTATGTATGCATCTGTGTTGTATGTATGTACGTATGTATGTTGTATGTACTGTATGTATGTACGTATGTATGCATGTCTGTATGTATGTATGTATGCATCTGTGTTGTATGTATGTACGTATGTATGTTGTATGTACTGTATGTATGTATGTATGTATGCATGTCTGTATGTATGTATGTATGCATCTGTGTTGTATGTATGTACGTATGTATGTTGTATGTACTGTATGTATGTATGTATGTATGCATGTCTGTATGTATGTATGTATGCATCTGTGTTGTATGTATGTACGTATGTATGTTGTATGTACTGTATGTATGTATGTATGTATGCATGTCTGTATGTATGTATGTATGCATCTGTGTTGTATGTATGTACGTATGTATGTTGTATGTACTGTATGTATGTACGTATGTATGTATGTATGTATGTATGTATGTATGTATGCATGTCTGTATGTATGTATGTATGTATGTATGTATGTATGTATGCATGTATGCATGTATGTATGTATGTATGTACGTATGTATGTTGTATGTATGTATGTATGCATGTCTGTATGTATGTATGTATGCATCTGTGTTGTATGTATGTACTGTATGTATGTATGTATGTACGTATATATGTTGTATGTATGTATGTATGCATGCATGCATGCATGTATGTATGTATGTTGTATGTATGTATGTATGTATGCATGCATGTATGTACGTAGGTAGTCAGATACCTGGCACACATCCTGCACACACAAATGAGAAAGCACAAAAGCTATCTCCAAGTAGATGTTCCTCCTGATTTAAGTTACAACTGCATTGTTTACTACTTACTTCTGATTCCGACTGTTTTCATGCCTGTATGTGTTTTTCAGCACTTTTCTTTCATCTTCTCCCGTTCTTTCACCACCGCATGAGCTACAGTATTTCTTCTCACACATTCTCTGTCCTTTTCTCTCCCTCTTAGAAAAAGGTGGCTTTTTAATCACATGAAGTGAACGAACCACCGGTAATTGATGGCATGGGGAAGGGTAGAATTAAATAGGCTTTGCTTCATCCTACCGTCCTTTTTGGATACGCTGAACTGCGCAAATGTAATGTTATCGTGTATTTATTGTAGCCAGGTAAGCTTGTCCAGTTTTTGTTCTTGCGTCAGGCTTATTTCAGCCTACAGCAGCCTCACAGACAAACACCTCACCGGCTACTTCAGCAGTGCTCGCATCAGGAGACATTTGCAGAGAGCCGGACTGGTACGTCATGAGGATTGCCACGGTGTTTACACGTGCAAAACAACATTTAATGCTCGGCGTTGCTGTCCTTAGATCACAAGGAGCGGGCGTATTGTTCCCGACAAGGAGTACAGACACAAGCTGATCCAGACAGCCCACCAGAGACATGCCAGAGAGTGCTTGGCCCAGGCCATTTTCCTCAAGGTGCTGGAGATGGAGGTGGGGGAGGAATTTAGAACACAGTGTTCCGCACACACACACAAAAAAACAATTAGTACTAAAAGGCAGTCCAGCTCACACGGCTTGATGCTAATTGAACCACTTCCTCGTGCAGCGTCTTCATCAAATGGAGATGAAAAGAAAACTAGAGGAGTTTGCCAGGCGGGAGCGCGTGCACAAGATGAAGGTGTGTCATTTGCATGTCAATGCTGCTGTTGTTGTGGCTCCGTGTTGAATAATTATCTCGGGGCTTTTTTGTATACACTAGTATATGACAAAGTCCACATGCTTCGGGTTTTTTCCAAGGTGGAGCGTTCCAAACGATTTGAAGAGGACATCCCAATGATGTTACCACACCCGCCCAAGGGTGCAAGGGCAGTCCGGACACAGCGCTCTGGACCCGTGGAGGGTCATTATGGATCATCAGAGTCTGTGAGTCCAAGGAGATGAATGAGAAATTTCTTTATTTTTTTGTTTGTTTTTTTAAATTGACTGTCAACATAGAAATATGCTGCACTGTAAGTAAGGATGCTCTCACGCTGCTCTACAGCACTCGGGCTTTGTGACATCACTTCGTCATACAGCGTTGTCGTGCTGCAACATTCCTGGCTTCGTGCCTTCTTTCGAGTGGTCAGGATGGTGGTTCTCGACAATAACTGGCAGGAGGAGCAAAAATATGCTAATAAATTACGGGACAGCGCGTGAACATGCCGTGGGTTTTTGGCTTTATGGCTTAGTTTGAGTCTTTCTGTTTATTTCTGTTGTGGAAGGTGGTCCTTAATCAGTAATAACTGGCAGGAGGAGCGATTGCACCAATTCTACCAAACTTCTAAGTAGGGTGCACACGAGTACAGTACTCGTGTGTGTGTGTGTGTGTGTGTGTGTGTGTGTAGCACAGACTTTGACTTTGTAGCTGAGTTTGAGTGTGTTTGTTTATAAGGTGACAGGTATCATTAATAATTGGCAGATGTGATTCTGTTAATTATGTCGCATCTACATTGGACGCAAGCATGTTCTCATGTGCAGGGCGACTTTGTGGCATAGTTTAAGTCCACGTATGTCTATGAAGCAAAGTGGCTGTTATGGTTAATAACTGAGCAATCACATTAATTACATGCGCATGTGCTCGAGTACGAACAAGAACAATCATGCCAGATTTCAAGCGTCATTCAGTATAAATTATAACAACTAATTGTCTGGCAATGACAGACGACATATCTCATCAGGCAAAAATAGCAGCAACGTTGTATTTTGTCTTTGTCAGTAACTTTCATGAAACTGTAAGTGCTCGAATTATAACATCTATATTCAGTTAACTGCGTGTGTGCCCTACAGAGGAAAATAACCACAGAGGTCTCAAATTGGTCAGAAAAGTCAGAAAACATCAGCACCTGCGGCTGTAGGCCACCTCCAGTAACTGCATCTGAAGCGTGATGAGTGGTCAGTGTCCATAAGCGCTATCTACCTCTGCCTGCGCTGTAAAATATCGGTTGCACTACAAAGCCGGTGTGAAACTCACGCATGTTACACTTGCCGTGTTAATACAAAACAATACTCATCAGTGCTATTAATGTTGCAATATACCTGTTAATAAATAAGCTACCGCATG
The DNA here is from genome assembly GCA_024372805.1 of Oostethus manadensis. Classification (NCBI taxonomy): domain Eukaryota; kingdom Metazoa; phylum Chordata; class Actinopteri; order Syngnathiformes; family Syngnathidae; genus Oostethus; species Oostethus manadensis. The sequence goes on from QODF01000167.1 coordinate 1,081,125, forward strand.
TTTTTTCTTTACACCTTTTACGCACTAGAAATTATTAAGTATAAATATTATATATGTATATAAGTATTTAAACATATGCGTATGCATACGCCTCACAGCTCTACAGTATATGGGCTCCGTTCTCGTTCTGTAAACTACTGACTGTAGTTAGACCTAAGTTGTCAATATTCATTTTAGTAGAATATTCCTCCTTCATTGCACTTAATTGTTGGGTGTTTTTGCAAACCTTTGTTATTTCAATTATGATGAATTGAATGACATGTGGGATAGTTTACTTTCCCAAAGCCCACTTCTTGCACATTGTGTTTGTAATTTGAGGTGCATTTTGTGTTGAGTTGGTTGAAAAAAACAAAATGTTAAAAAAAAATAGTGTAAATAATGTCCACAAGATGATCCAAGGTTTAAGACCACAGCATTTAAAGCAAAAATCAGAAATGGGGATGTCATTTTCTATTCACACTGTCGTGGTCTTTTAATGGCAAAGGCAAAAAAAGCTTACCCTCTTTGAACACGGTCGAATTGTTCAGCATGAGCACCATTGCTGCCTCCTTAAAAGATCCGGAGTGTTATGAAACAAAAAGTCAACCAAAAACAATGTTTGAGCCAGAGGATCGGATTGGCTGCCCGTCAAAAAAACTAAATTAAGGTTGTTACCGCTACCAAGTGCATTTCAATAATTATCAGAAAGAAGGGTTTTAAGAACAGAAAAAATCTTCAAAGGTCGTATCCTTCACCATCACAAACTCGCCCACATGAGCATTGAAAGGTAGGAGAAAGCTTTATTCCCACATGAGAAAGAAATGTAGCCTAGACGGCCCTGATGGATGGCTTCCAACGTTACTGGTGATCCCACCTGTTTTCCACACAGAACAGTGATGGGGACACCATCATGATCTGGGGTGCTTTTTCCTTCAACGGAACAATGGAGCTTCAGGTTGTGCAGGGGCGTCAAACGGCAGCTGGCTAAGTGAAGTGTTGCAGGGGTATCCCTCATGATTGCAAAACTCATCTGTGAAGTAATGACTGGCTTTTTTTAACACTGCCGTTCACAATTCTTGCCTGACAAAGGACTTCCAGGGAAATAACCTCACTCTTTTGGACCATCCTGCATGTCCCCCTTATCTCAATCCAATTTAGAACATCTGGGCATGGATGGTAAGAGATGTTTACAAAAATGGACATCGTTTCCAGACAGCTGATGTCCTCCGTGAAGCCAATTTTTGTCTTAAAATTTTGATCAGGATTACGTGCTGGTTTTAGGGTAAAACAGCCTTTCTCAAGTTATCAACTTTTTCCAACTAATCTTCCATTTGCTCCATTTGCCTAATCCCCCATTTTTTTCCCTTGTTGACTGGAGAGGATGTACAAGGCAAGAGCTCTGCTGAGGATACTATAAACTACAACTATTTTGGTGCTATTCTGAAGATATTTCATGGACACAAGATCGCAACTGGTTGCTGATTCCCTCAACCTCAACTTGGATTGGCGAGAGGTACAGATTCCTTGAAATCAACGAGTTAAATGTGCTGAAAGCTGCTAGGAAGCCAAGCTAACCGGCTAATTACTGAAGTTTAAAGCACTTGCCTAGCAACAATGCCAAACAAAAGAAAAGAAAACAAAAGAAAGCAAGCATATGTTACAATTATAAAGGATGATGGCCCTGGATACATGGACTCAAAATCACAAGCGTCAGTCTTGTTGCCAAATGTGGAGGGGGAGGACAACTACAGCCATGAGTGGAGTACATCAGAAAAACAAGAAGAAGAACAAAATGTGGAGGGGGAAGACAACTACAGCCACGAGTCGAGTATATCAGAAAAACAAGAAGAAGAACAAAATGTAGTGAAGGAGGACGACTACAGCCATGAGTGGAGTACATCAGAAAAACAAGAAGAAGAACAAAATGTAGTGAAGGAGGACGACTACAGCCATGAATCGAGTATATCAGGAAAACAAGAAGAAGAACAAAATGTGGTGGAGGAGGATGACTACAGCCATGAGTGGAGTACATCAGAAAAACAAGAAGAAGAACAAAATGTGGTGGAGGAAGACGACTACAGCCATGAGTCGAGAATATCAGGAAAAACAAGAAGAGGAACATTTCAGGGAGTGCTGGACACAAGACTTTAGGAAGCTAAGACAGATGGAGATGGAGATTCAACATGTACAATTGCAGAATGACAGTCTCATCGAAAAAATCCTAGGCGTCCATGGGGATGTCATAAACATTATGGAGGACAATAGAGCACTGAGCAAAGAAACTAAAGCTCTAAAAGAAAAATTCGAGAAGTTGCAAGATAAAAATGTTGCGTTGTGTGCTGCTCTTAAAGAAGTTAAAAACCCTATGGCAGATAATAAAACACTACGCACTGATATCAAGGCTTTGCAGGATAATATAAAGCCACTATGTGAAGAAAATGCTGCCTTGCGCGCTGCTCTCAAGGAAGCTTAAAACCATCCATATGGAAGAAAATAGAGCATTATGCAAGGATGTTAGAGCTCTGCAGAATGATATCAGTACATTATTGGAAGATAATGCCGTCTGGCGCACCACTCTGGAGGAAGAGAAAGAAGCACAGGATAATATCACTGAGCAAATGAAAACTATAATGGAAGAGATGGATCAGATTTCATGGAGGAATGATGTGATCCTCACAGGGCTCAGAATTACACCCAAGTCAAAAGATAGGGAAGCTCATAACAGAGGAGAACCAGATGGAATGGATGTTCCTTCAGCAAAGCAACAGATTGTCAGCTTCCTATAATCAAAGGAGGTGGATGTAGATATCAACACCATAGATACTTGCATCCCACTGTACGGCAGAAACAACACCACACCTGTCATCAAGTTCACAAACAGGGAATTCAAAACTGCACTGAAACAGAGAAGTAACTTGAAAGGCACAAACATCTACTTGACGAGACAAAAGTTGAACTTTTTGGAAGGTGCGTGTCCCGTTTCATCTGGCGTTAAAGTAACACAGCATTTCATAGCAACATTAAAATATGGTGGTGGTAGTGTGATGGTCTGGGCTTGTTTTGCTGCTTCAGGACCTGGAAGGCTTGCTGGGATAGATGGAAGCATGAATTCTACTGTCTACCAAAAAATCCTGAAGGAGAATGTCCGGCCATCTGTTGGTGACCTCAAGCTGAAATTAATTTGGGTGCTGCAGCAGGACAATAATCCAAAACACGCCAGCAAATCCACCTCTGAATGGCTGAAGAAAAACAAAATGAAGACTTTGGAGTGGCCTAGTCAAAGTCCTGACCTGAATCCCATGGAGATGCTGTGGCATGACCTTAAGAAGGCGCTTCATGCTAGAAAAGCCTCAAATAAAGCTGAATGACAACAATTCTGCAAAGATGAGGGGGCCAAAATTCCTCCAGAGCGTGTAAAAACTTTTTGCAAGTTATGGCAAACGTTTGGTTGCAGTTATTGCTGCTAAGGGTGCCCAAGCAGTTATTAGGTGCAGGGGCAATTACTTTTTCACACAGGGCTATGTGGGTTTGGATTTTTTTCTCCCTAAAAATTAAAAGCATTCATTTAAAAACTGCATTTTGTGTTTACTTGTGTTATCGTTGACTAATATTAAAATGTGTTTGATGATCAGAAGCATTTTGTGTGACAAACACGCAAAAGAATAAAAAGTCAGAAAGGGGGCAAATAGTTTTTCACACCACTGTATATGTATGTCTACATATGAATGTATGTGTGTATGCATGTACAGTATTTACACAGTATGTATGAGTATGTCTTAGTAAATCATGTGAGAAGGGGGTCTGCTTCTTCCTACTCCTTTTCGGACATGAATCATTCTTTGTACAATGTATGCATGTTGCAAACAAATTCAAGCAAACCAAATCTGTTTTGCGATTAAGGTACATAAATGTAAGTGTGTGTGTGTGATTGTGTGTGTGTGTGATTGTGTGTGTGTGTGTGTAGCCTGGTTCATCTCGACCCAACACCGCTCCAGGCAACATGCAGAGGCCCGTGCGTTTGAAGCCCATCCACAACAACCCAACCTCCTCTAACAGACGCAGCTCCCCTCACCGGCTCCACGAGGCGTTCAGTGATAACCATCCCTCGTTAAACTGCACTGTAAGGCCTGTACAAACATTCGTGCATTTACTTTTAAACACACGGTGCTTATAATACACTTCTACCCCTCAAGGCGGAAAGGAAACCCAGGAAACCTACGACCGCATCGGATCCCTCCCACGTCGTCTCACCTTACTGCCTCCCGGTCGTCAATAACTTTGTCACGCCACTGCCTCCGGCCACAAAGAGGAAAGAGAGGGGGTCCGGTGGCGTTCCCAGCAGCACACTCAGGAGCCGCCGCCGACTGCTGCGGCCCGCCACTGCCTCCGGTTTAGCTGACGTCAATGAGGTCTTTATCCAGCCACCGCCAACAAGGACATCACTACAAGTAACTGGCCAATCACGCCGGGAAATGAGGTTTTTGACTTTGTTTTACACACAGGAGCACCCTCTCCTGAGGACGACAGTGCACCAGAGCAAAGTGTGTATCACCATGGTGTATTTTGGCCAATCGGCGCATCTTTCCCACGACCTGAATGACCTGAGGGATGAGGTCAAAGTGTTCCAGCAGCACTGCGGAGGAGAGAATTTGTGTGTGTACAAGGGCAGGCTCCGTGAGGGCGGTCAGTAACGCATACACTGACCCCATTATTCCCTTCATATGTTCAACTTTAAACGTGCTTCTTTCTCAGCATCAACTAATTGATAACTCGTTTATTTTTCTAACAGTATATTTGTATTTGGTACTTTAAAAGTTTGACCACAATTCATTCATGCGCACCATGCCAAGTCCTTTATGACGGGATAGGCTCCAGCATACCCTGCGACCCAGAAAACGGATGGATGCAGTGGTGGTCTTATAGCATGATTTAAATGTTCAGTTTATTTGAAGCTATTCATACGTACAAATATATAAAATTGTGTCCTGTCATGTATTTTTTGTTCATAAAATACAGTAAAAAGGCCATACTTCACACATAGTAGCGAATGGGGAATTCATTTAAAAACTGTGATTAATTTGATTAAAAATGTTTAACCATTTGACAGCCCTAGATTAATCATATCTCATTTCTATCATTGATATTAACACCAATTAGAGTGAGGGAAAAAACTATTGGAACCCCAGCTGATTGTGTAAGTTTGCCCACTAACAAAGAAATGATCAGTCTATAATTTCAATGGTAGCTTTATTTGAACACTGAGAGACAACAATGACAAAAAAATCCAGAAAAATGCGTTTCAAAAAGAGTTATAAATGAATTTGCATGTACATGAAGGAAATAAGTATTTGATCCCCTATCCGTCTGCAAAATCTCTAGCTCCCAGGTGGATCTTATACAGGTAACGAGCTGACATATGCAGCCCTCTCAGATCGTTACCTGTATAAAAGAGACCTGTCCACAGAAGCAATCAATCAATCCATATGCCAAACTCTGCACCATGGCCAAGACCAAAGAGCTTTCCAAGGATGTCAGGGACAAGATTGTGGACCTACACAAGGCTGGAATGGGTTACCAGACCATCGCCAAGCAGCTGGGTGAGAAGGTGACAACAGTTGGTGCAATTATTGGCAAATGGAAGAAACATAAATTAACTGCCAATCTCCCTCGGTCTGGAACTCCATGCAAGATCTCACCTCGTGGAGTTTCAATGATAATGAGAACGGTGAGGAATCAGCCCAGAGCCGCTCGGGAGGAACTTGTCAATGATCTCAAGGCAGCTGGGATCATAATCACCACAAAAACAGTTGGTAACACACTACGCTGTGAAGGACTGAAATCCTGCTGTACCCGCAAGATCCCCCCGCTGAAGAAAGTCCATCTACTGGCCCGTTTGAAGTTTGCCACTGAACATCTGACTGATTCAGAGGAAGACTGGGTGAAAGTGTTGTGGTCAGAAGAGAACAAAATTGAGCTCTTTGGCATCAACTCAACTCGCCGTGTTTGGAGGAGGAGGAATGCTGCCTATGACTCCAAAAACACCGTCCCCACCGTCAAAAATGGAGGTGGAAACATTTTTTTCTGCCAAGGGGACAGGACAACTGCAGCGCATCAAAGGGAGGATGGATGGGGCCATGTACCGTCAAGTGTTGGGTGAGATGGGTCGTGGTTGGGTATTCCATCATGACAATGATACAAAACACACGGCCAAGGCAACAAAAGATTGTCTCAAGAAGAAGCATATTAAGGTCATGGAGTGGCCTAGTCAGTCTCCAGACCTTAATCCCATAGAAAATCTGTGGAGGGAGCTGAAGGTTGGAGTTGCCAAACATCAGCCACGAAACATGAATGACTTGGAGAGGATCTGCAAAGAGGAGTGGGCCAAAATCCCCCTGAGATGTGTGCAAACCTTGTGGCCAACTACAAGAAACGGCTGACCTCTGTGATTGCCAACAAAGGTTTTGCCACCAAGTACTGAAGCACGTTTTTCAAAGGGATCAAATACTTATTTCCTTCATGGAAATGAAAATTAATTTATAACTCTTTTTGAAACGCATTTTTCTGGATTTTTTTTTTGTCATTGTTGTCTCTCAGTGTTTAAATAAAGCTACCATTGAAATTATAGACTGATCATTTCTTTGTTAGTGGTCAAACTTACAAAATCAGCTGGGGTTCCAATAGTTTTTTCCTCACTGTATATTAACATCAATGTGTCAGCTCTTAAAAAACAACTTACCTTTCCGTTTCAGAGACGTTCCAGTTCGTGTCGAGGCGTCATCCAGGCTTCCCTTTCAGCCTGACCTTCTTCCTGAATGGGCTGCAGATCGAGCGTCTCAGCTCGTGCTGCGAGTTCAAGCACAGAAGAGGTCCCAGACTAAGCGGCAGGCATGGACACTTTGGCTTCACCGCCGTAGAGCGGGCGTCACCCTGCTACAAGTGAGAGCAAGCACATCCTAGGTCTGCTGCAGAGGAAAGGAAAAGAAAGTTGAATGAAACAGAAAGACAGATAATACATTTTGGTACCACTGTTTTGTTAATTGTTGTGCATAACTGTTAGCTTGCATGAACAATATCCAAACTTTTCTCAGGACAAGGTAAGCATGGGTCCACTTTTATAGATTTTGTGCATTAAAGGAAATAAGTGTAACTAATCAATTCATTTTAATTTCAGAAAATGCACAGGGTCTATAAAAAATGTGCTGAAAAACAAAGAAAATGAAAAAAACTAATATGGATTTAAAAAAAAAAAAGCTGTGACTTTACAAGAAAACTTGTACAAATGAAATATTAAGTGAGTAAAGTCAGAATACTCTGAAAAAAAATAGCAAATTGACTGGCGACCTGTCCAGGGTATATCCTGCCTATCACCCAAAGTCATTTGGGATAGGCTCCAGCATACCCGTATGACCCTAGCTAGGATAAGATCGACTGATGGATGAAATATTAAAGACTAAAATATGTCATTTTTTAAAAAGCCGTAATACTACGAGAAACCTGCAAAATAAAGTTGCAATTTTGGGAAAATTAGGTTATATGTTACAATATAACGTTAGGATAATAAAGTCAAGGTACTGTGTTATGAGAATAAAGACACATGACGAATAATATTTGTAAAAACAAGTTTTGAAAAAAGAAAAGAAGCAAAAAACGATCAAATAATTTAGCCCCTGAGCCCCTTGTTGCTCCTGAAACAGAGTCATCAGTATGTAGATGTCATTTACCTTTTAGGAGGTAAGGTCATACTAATAATGTGCTTTGTCACGGACAACACAAAGCTGTGATGCTGAATGTTTTTTTCATCAGACATAAAACATGTCTTTGCATTTCTTCATGGGTTTTACATTTTCTAAATGTAAAAGTGGCCCCGGCGCACCTTCATTTTGCAGTATGTGGCCTCCGGTGGAAAACCTTTGGACAACACTGCCTTTTTTGATCACATCATTTAATTAGGTGCATCATTGCAATGGGACTGGACAAAAAGCCCACTCCACCACCAAAGAAGGTCAAAGAGAACGTCAGAGGAGAGGAAAGCACCTTCAGCCTCAAGGACGCTCCCGTGATGGAGACAGAGAGGAGTGCATCCCACTCAGGACGTGAAAACAGCTCTCCACGGGACCAACAAACTCCAGACGAACACGGAGATGGTCAAACAATCTAAAAATACACAATATGTTCATTCTAAACGCAAAGTGACTGGCAGATTCTAATCTCCCTGTTCAGATTATGAAGAGGACTTTGAAGCAGATGATGATAAGTCAAATGAAAAGAAGCCTTCATCTCCAACAAGTGAAACCGACGTGCAGACAAAAGCCAAAGCTTGGTCTGACTCTGAAGACAACAAAACCGATGGTGAGTGAATAACATTTCCCATGCAGCACATTGACATATGAACCATATGACCATATTTTGCTATGGTGGTTGAAGTTCATCTCACTGTGATGTAGACAAAGCAAATTTCAAAGAAAATAGGATCATAAAATTATAATTATAATGTCTATATTTGTAATTTTGGAAGTAAGAAATGTAAACACAGCAATGTAAAAACATTTACAGCAATGTCATTTATTAATTGAATTCACCACTACTATTACCATCACTAGTACTAATAAGAAAACATTATACCAAATTAAATACATAAATAAAAGGCTACAAAATAAAACATCATTTTTTTCTAATGACATTAAATAAATAACAGATGAAAATCAATAAACATACATTCTACTTATGACTTGAAAATGAAAAAGAATATATTGATAATAATATTTTTAAACCAATACAATAATTTACATTAATATAAATATCATTTAATATCATGAATACATAGACAGATTATGAAAGAAAATATTGGTCATAATACATATTTTTACAGTAGAATGAATTGAAATTTCAACATTTCGAACAATATGTATGTAAGTAGCCGCACGGTGGATGAGTGGTTAGCACATTGGCCACACTGTCAGGAGATCTGGAAGACCTGGGTTCAAATCTCCGTTGGGCATCTCTGTGTGGAGTTTGCATGTTCTCCCCGTGCTTGCGTGGGTTTTCTCCGGGTACTCCGGTTTCCTCCCACATTCCAAAAACATGCATGTTAGCTTCATTGATGACTCTAAATTGTCCATTGTTATGAATGTGATTGACTGGTTGTATGTCTTTGTTTGTCTATATGTGCCCTGCGATTGACTGGCGACCAGTCCAGGGTGTACCCCGCCTCTCGCCCAAAGTCTGCTGGGATAGGCTCCAGCATCCCCGTGACCCTAATGAGGATAAGCGATATAGAAAATGGATGGATGGATGTATTTAACTATTTCATGTTTAAACTATTTGAGTTTATATTCATTAAATATTGACAGAAAAAACAGTTTATTCTTTAAAGTGGAATTGCAGTAACATTAGACGTTATAATTATAATGTTTAATTTTATTCTTAATTTTTATAGGTTTTTTTTCTCCCCCATTTAAAACGCCTACCACGCACCTTAGGTTACAAAATATGGTTCTGGGCCCGCTACTCGGCTCCCGACTTCTTGTAAAACAGCAAAAACCAAGCTGCAAAACTCATTTTAAAATGCTTTTGCACAGAAGAAGATGTGAGGCCTGGTTCCAGTTGCAGCTCCAGTGTGGAGAGTGACACTGAGCCCGAGGAAGAAATAGAAGAACCAAAAGACGTCCTACAGAAACAGGAAACTTTGCCTCCAGTTGAAAAGGACCAGGGAACTGCAGAAGTCACTGAGACTGAGTCTACTAAGGTCAAGGACTCTTATGTGGAGGACAGCGGGGGGGGTTCAGACAACAGCGTGCCCGCGGCAGACGAGAAAGAACAGACTGATGGGACATCAGAAGAGAGAAAAGAGGGTGAGGAGGCAGAAGATGGGGGCGAGCAAGAAGAGCACGAAAGGGGTAAGTAAATGAGGGTGATCTGTTCAGATTTCTTGGAATATTTTTCCACTATTAAACCAACAAAATGAATGAATTGTTTCGATATTACAGAAGCCATATTTAATGCATTTAAGAATGGACACCATAAGCCTACTACGTATATGATGAAATATAAATGGCATTATGATGCTATTCTCAATAATGGTAATCGTTACAAAGTCTCAAAGGTACGGTTGATCAACACTTTGAAGTAAGAAACTGTTTATGGCACCGGAATGTGATGGGTTAATAATGGAAAAATACATTCTGTATTTATTTTTGTTTCTCTTCAGTTTGCGTTTATTTTTCAGGATTCTTTTGCTTAATTTTTATTTTAAAAATGTCTCATTGTAATCTGAGACATTTTATATTAAATGAAGTTGCAGTCAAAACTCTTCAACTGTTGTAAAATATTTGTATTTACAAATGGAATGGTTTGCAATGAACCAACAAAATACGTGCTACACTACTAATACTTCAGTGTTCATTGCAGGGCTCTCAAACATGCGCCCGCGGGCCATTTGTGAAGCACCCAATCTTTACATGAAAAAATAATGTTAATGCAACCCCCACGATGGGAAGAAAGGGCGAGTATTTATTATGAGTAGAGTAAGAAAAAAGTTCTCAATTGTTTATCCCAGCAGCGGAATCGCAGGACATCAATACTCAACATGACCGTCTCACTTAAGGTGTCTGCAAAGGACACTGGCAAGCAGGAAGTGCTCCCCGCAACGCTAGAATATAATTGGCACAGTCTTGACAAACCAACCAATCCCGGTGGGGTATAACGCTCTCAGGGGCGTGACATCGACTGGGATTTATGCAAGGAGAGAAACATTTTCAATGCGTAAACGTTACCGCAGCGTTGCCATGGAGCGCAGCCAGGCCTTCTGTGCCCGGCTCGGGAAGCGCGGACATTCGTCCCAGCTCGTTTCAATTTGCTGCCCAGCCAGCGTGACACGTATAGGTTATCCATCGCCGAATAAATCGATGTGATGGTGCCCGGCGAGATAAAAAATCGTTCGCAACGCTCAGTGGAATAATTTTGAGAACAATGGTATTAAAAATATTTGAATTTGATCATACCTTTGCTAGCATTTTTATGTGTACGTAACATGGATGTCATTCTTTTTTTTAATGAATTTTATGCAAGACTGACAGTAAAAGTCTCCTTTTTTTTGCAAATGTTTAATAATGACTGTTTTCTTTTAGTATGTGCATGTACATTATATTTTACGATTGTGTGTGTGTTTTTTTCTGTGCATGCTGCGTTATTCTGTTTGCACCTTGCACAATTAAAGACCTTGAATGCGTGTGTGTGGATTTGTGCCACTTTGCCAAGTCTCTCCCTCACTCGCTCTCTTTGTTTAACGTTTTGATATCATTGCATTCGCCATACAGTATATCTTTTTCTCTCCAAAGCCAAGTCTGTGCAGGAGAAGCTAGCCGAAGCCATACTGACAGAGTCCCGGTTCAGTTCTGAGCCAGAATTGAGTGACACCAGTACCGAAGAGGAGGAGGAGGAAGCGTTGGTATCTAAAAACCAAGGGCAGAAGCCAGAACACGACGGTATATCCAGCTGTACTCATACTTAAATTGCCATAAAACAATACAAAATAAGCTATTGTGTTTACTTGCAGTAGCAGTCACAGAGAAGTCAGTAATAGCATGCGAGGAAAGTTTGTCGACGAATCACGAGGAGCCTAAAAGAGAGGCTGAAAGCCAACCCGTTGGGAACGAGGAGCACGAGAAAGTGAAGCAAGAAAACCATGAGGAGAAAATCCCTGTGCCTGATGAGACTTCAGAACTTCAAGGCGATGCAGAGCTGCATAAAAAGGCTGTTGATGCTGTTGCAGAGGCAGCCAGCGAGACAACAGAGACGCAAGCAGAGAAGCAGGAGGCCCTTGGCGGTCAGGTGACGCTGGATGCAGAGGTTTCTGCAGAAATTCCATCAGATATAAAAGAAAAAGACAACGTAAATCCTGAAAACTGTCATTTGGAAGCAATTGAAGCCACTGGAGAAAAAGAGCCAAGCGAAATGTTTGAAGAAATACATGATCTAGTGGTAAAATGTGAGGAACAAACAAATCCCGGTGAGAAATCGGGTGAAGATACTATGAGGGAAAATCAGACTGAGGAAAATCTTCACGAGGAAGAAAACACTGCGGAGGAGACAAACAATGAAGAGACGAAGAAATATGCAGCAGAGGCAAACCTCATTGAGGAAAAAACTGAGAGAGAAGACAGTGAAGGCCCGAAGAGCAAAGAAGCAGAGGAAGAACACGAGGAGAAGGACAGCAAAGAAATGCACCTAGCAAGCACAGACGATGTAACGAGGAGTGAAGTCAGACAGAAGGACCAAAAGGAAGCTGCTGAAAGCAATGGCGTGACAGATAAAGACGAAGATGAGAGAAACCTTACAGCTGAGCCCACGGAAAGTCAAGAAATCAACAAAGCAACCACCGAGGATGCGGGAGAAGGTGAAGCGAGACAGGAAGGCGGAGCTGATGCAAGTAAAAATGCTGCCAAGAACGAGGAAGGCCTAGAAATCAATGCAGAACATATGCAAGCAAGAGATGAACACAAGAAGAAAAATGTGATGGGTCAAACTGAAGAAGAGAATGTCACTACTGATGAGACGGAGGAAAGAGAAGAAACATCAGAGAAAGACGGGAGCAAAGCTGAAGAAAGTGAAGATGTCCGGCATGAAGATGAGAAAGAGAACGTTCAGCCTGCGGAAAGTGAAGAAACCAACCAGGCAAACATGGATAATGTGGAGGAGATTGAAGAAAAACCTAAAAACGAGAGTGAAGATGTGATGGACAATGTTAAAGAAGAGAAGGTCATTACTAATGAGGCAGAAGAAAGAGGAGAAACATCCACAAAAGATGAGAATGAAACAGAAGCAAGTCAAGACTTCGGGGAGATGCGGAGGAGAGATGAAGAAGAGAAAATGGAGGCAGAGGAAACAAACCAAGTGACCACAGATAACGTGGAGGACTTGGAAGAAAAAGACACAAATAAGAACAAAGACATGACGGACGAAGCTGAAGAAGTACTAGTAACTAATGAGACTAAGGAACGAGAAGAAACAACTAAGAAAGACGACAAAGCTAAAGCATGTCAAGATGGCATCAAGGAAATGGATGACTTAGGTGAAAAATCCAACAACATGGATAATGTTGAGGACAGAGAAGCAAGAGATGAAAACAAGAACGAAGATATGACAGTTAACGATGAAGAAGAGAAGATAGTTACTAAGGAGAGCGAGGAAAGAGGGGATGCGAGGAAAGATGTAAGGGACAGACATGAAGAAGAGACAACTGAAGCACGGGAAGGCGTGGAAGAGAATGAAGAAAAAAATAAAAACAGGGAGGTGGCAGATGAAGCAGAAGAAGCAATAAGTATGACTGAAGACATGCGCACATTTCCAATGAAAGACGACACTAAAATGAGCCAAGTTGACGCTGAAAGCGGAGAGACATCCACCCGAGTGGAAAAAATCAAAGATGAGCCAAACAAAAGTGACGGCGAGACATTAGAACACCCTGAAGAAGAAGAAGAAAAGGTGCGAAAAACAAATGAGGATTCTGGGGAGGCCCGTAAGTCAGAAGGCCATGGGGAGCAGGTGGTCACCAAGGACGACTTTGAACTCTCTGAGGTGGAGTTAATGGAGGACTTTACATCAGAAGACAATCTCAAAAGAAACAAAAATGTGGCCTCCACTGAGAAGTCACGTGGGACGGAGGAGGCCAGCAAAGTCTCGGCGGAAGGAGCCAGCGTGATTCTCCAACCCCCGTCAATAAAGGATCCGTCCACCGATCATCGCCATGGCCAAAGTCCAGAAGCATTAGCGAGATCAAGCGGCACTGAGCTGGTCACAAAGTGGCTCACCATGCATCAGACATCCAAGTTCTTTGAGACCTATGTTGAACCACTAGAGGACCTCACAGAGTCTGAGGTGGGTGCCAATATGGGGGCCAGAAAGTCTTCAGAGATGTTGATTCGGGAGGTGTCGGATGGTGATGAAGTAGAGTTTAAAGGTAAAGTCAAAGGTGACGCTCACTCAGAACCTGAGAGCATTCACCTTGAAGATGATGACCCACGTGAGGCCACCAATGTAGACATGGAGGATAGGGGGCAGATCCCAAAACCTAATACTGTAGAACCAACTCATGGCGCCATGGCTGAAACGTTCCAAAGCAAGGTGGAAAGCACCACGGAGAAGGAAACTGAAGCCATGAAACATGATGATGACAGGAATGAACTGGAACTGTGCTGACCATCCTCACGATGATCATACAACTCCAGAAGGACGGACACATAAAGAAGAAACAGAAGAAGCGGCCGATTGAAGACATTATGAGCGGAAAATTTCAACGCCCTTTAGGGGCACATTTTGTGCATGCTATCTTTAGAACCTCATTCAAGAGTTACTTCTGCATAAAAGGAGGCGTCGACGACAACAAAAATCAACATACTTGCTAAATCAGACGGCTTCTCACGGGACACATCATTAGGAACACTTGCAGCTACGCGAAACGGGAGGGGTGAGTTCTTTTAAACACTTTTCAATAAAAGGACAATGGTCACCACATACACGTATCGGCCAAACGTTTTAGAAGCGATTTCTCTGAGGAAAACAAACGACATTTTTAGGCGTTGAGATGCTCTGTCTCTCTTCCGTTGTTCGTTGCCTTTTTTTCTTGCCACGTTTGGAGCAACAAAGGACTTTCTCCAGCGGTTCAACTGATGTTGGCGAGGAAATAACACCAGAGTGTGCCCCGAACACTGCCTTTATGCAGACACAGGAGGTCCTCCAAATTCTGAAATATACATCAACTTTTTAGTTGTAGGGAACCTTATCCTTTTCCCCCCCCCAACTCTGGCACTTCACCACTTACCCTGCAAACCGATACTCCGCCATGCACGCTCAGTAAACGGCTGCATAATTCATAGGTGGCTTCGCTCACTCCCAAACACACACACCTTTACAAATCCAAGTGCTCCTATTCCATGACTGTGATGACATAATTGCTTGTTATGTGTGGACTGTGTGATATTCTGTGACAGCACTGTAAACACTACCTCTCTTTACTGCTAAATGCATTTATTACCCTCAAGTGTGGGTTTGCAGGCTTTAATAAAAACTGGACAAAGAAAAAAGTCGCATGCGTTCCTCTGGAATACACACCAAATAAAATAAACAAATCAGGTTTTTATTCATTCTTCAAAGACATGTTTATATAACATATGCTAAAAAGCGAGCAAATAAAAATGAGCAAACCGACACATTATGCAGTATTTATCTGCCAAGCACGACAAAAAGAAGTAAGAGACCAAACGAATGTGTTAAAACGAGGGTTAGTTACTGTCTTCAAAGCTGCCGTTGCTGCTAAAGGATGAGCAGAATCGCATGGTGCTCATGGGATCTGATACGTAACCTGCAAAAAGAAACAAACCAAAATAAATCAAAATCAATTACATTTACTGTACTTTGGTCAAATACAGCAAATGCTCTAATTTAATGTGAAACAGGAAGAGGCACGGTAACCACAGGACTATAAATAAAACTTCCATCCATCCATCCATTTTGTTCCGCTTATCCGAGGTCGGGTCGCGGGATTAGGCAGCAACCTAAGCAGGGAAGCCCACAGGTCCCTCTCCACGGCCACTTCTTCCAGCTCTTCTCATGCCGATGCCGAGGCGTTTCCAGGCCAGCTGAGAGACATAGTCTTTACAACGTGTCCCGGGTTTTCCCCGAGGCCTCCTATCGGTTGGACGTGCCCTGAACACCTCCCCAGGAAGGCGTTCTGGAGTCATCCTAACCAGATGCCTGAGCCACCTCATCTGACTCCTCTCAATGCGGAGGAGCAGCGGTTCTACTCCGAGTCTCTCCCAGATGACAGTGCTTCTCACCCTATCTCTAAGGGAGAGCCCAGCCACCCTGCGGAGAAAACTCATTTTGGCCGTTTGTACCCGCCATCTTGTCCTTTCGGTCACTACCCAAAGCTCATGACCAAAGGTGAGGGTAGGAACGTAGATCGACCGGTAAATCGAGAGCTTTGCCTTTTGGCTCAGCTCTCTCTTCACCACGACAGATCGGTGCAGAGTCCGCATCACTGCAGACGCCGCACCAATCCGCCTGTCCATCTCACGTTCCATCCTTCCATCACTCGTGAACAAGACCCCGAGGTACTTAAACTCCTCCACTTGGGGCAGGACCTCATCCCCGCCCCAGAGATGGCACTCCACCCTTTTTAAATAAAACTTAATCCTGTATAATATTTTCCACAAACCTTAGAGGAGGGCTGGAGCATTCGCTAGCAAAGGCTTGAGCGAAGACTTCCAACGGACAAATAAGAGACTAGACCTGTATTCCGGTCCAAATCAGTCACTATACAACAAATCGATAATGATGGCAATCGTGGACAAACCATTGCGATCAATGGGAGAAAACTGCATGTTCCGTCGTATTTCTTCCAGTGAGAGGCCTCCAGATGCTCGCCTCCGCTCACTGAAAGTAAAAAACACACTGAAGCAGCAAGCATAAATGTCGCTTTTTAGAGGGCATGCTAGGGAAAGTACAGATTGGACGTCACTGTCCAATAATAGCCCTACAAGGTTGAACCTCAATGGAAAGCAGCGTGTGCGGGGTCGGCCCAAGAAATACTAGGTGTTACTGACACGGTTACCAACATAGCAAATAAATAAATTCAACTGGAGTTTGTGAAGACCGTGAGCAGACCTGGTGTTGTAGACTAATTCAAACTGGGATGAAAAACAAACATGAGGCTTGCTAATAGCTGCACAATACATGTAAATAAATCCCTTTATGTTCGAGCTGCAGAGAAAAAAAAAGATATTGGCCAGAATAGTGGCACCCATTTTTGCACATTTTGTGTCAAAATTAACTAAATCCATCCTGACTTTGAATTTTTATCCTGATTTTTAAAAATAGCAGAAAAAGTCACTATCGGTGTAAGACAACTGCAGCTACAGCCTGCGCCTGATTCGGGACTTCTCACCTCTGGCTCCAGAAGGCGTAAGCTCGGGTGTTGAGAGCGTACTCCAGCTCAAACCTGGACCGCAGTGCGGCCACGTGACCCCGGCTGGGTCCAGCTCTGGCAAGCAGACAGTCCGACGAGGAGGAAGGCGACAGGGAGCCACTGCTGTTGCTGGAGGCGGGTGACATCAGCTGAGATACACACCATAAACATACCACACCAATAAACAACATAAATGCTCCATTTCACAACACCGCCAAACATCTATAGTTCTACCTCTGCATGCACTATAAAAGGCTGCTTCTGCGCTGTTGGTGCTAAACTCATGCATGTTACACTTGCTGTAGTGTTGTTTACAATTAACTCAACCGCTGTTAGTATTAGTGCTGGAAATTATAATGGTTTGCTCCTTAGCGCTATTACAACATTGGCTCTGTTGCAGCTTTTTGTATAATATACCATATAAATAACATAAAAAATGACCATAAATGACCATGTGGTCAAAGAGACCTTTCTCATGCTATCCAAATCCAAATTAGAGTAAAACAACTAAATTGAATTAATATAACAACTTCAAATTTGGGAAATAACCGCCTCTCTCCGGTTATAAACTGCTTACAATTAACGTCGAATTTCTTGGTTTAGTTCAATAAAGGCCGCCGGTTACAACTGGAGCATTATACCTCAACATTGCATAAGCACTCCTCCAGGTTGGTGACCACTTCAGAAAACTCTGGACGGTCCTGAAATGACATTTGTGCTTTTAAAAGTGGGCTTCAAGGCAAAATGGCGACACTGACTGACAGACAACGAACGTACGCGCTGCTCATTCTAGACCTCCTGGTACACATGAAGCAAAAAGGTGACCCGGCTTCAAATGCCAGCATCAAGATAAAACACTGTCAGCCCCCAACTGGTCAATGATACATCACACTGTCAGACGATGGCCCAAAAGATCAGCTGCTTCACTACACATTTGAGAAACAGTAAAGGCAAAATCTTTGATACCTTCATTCATTTACAGTAATCATGCATTGTCTACAGTACCACTATAACCAAGTAGTACATTACCAAGGGTTAAGTACTGCATTATCTTCTTACTGAACTACCTCCCCAGTAACAGGAGCAATCAGACTCCCCCAATACAACACAGAAATGTCATTGGCACTGGCATGCAATAACGTATCACCTGGGGTTGTGATGGGTCATGTACTTTGCTTCCATTCATAGAAGTCTAGACTGGTTTTCACTAATGGCTAGACACTGTAATTATAGAAAAATTAAAAGCTTTCCAGTGCGTTACCAGCGCACTACATCATACCTACATATTATTACTATTACAGACTACATACTATTTTCCACACTGTAAGTCGGGTGAAGAGGAAAACACAGTTATGCAGGGGTGTGAAAGCTTTTTGCCCCCTTCCTGACTTTTTGTCCCACTTAAATGTTTCTGCTCATAAAAAATAGTTAACTATTAGTCAAAGATAACATCATTGAACACAAAATGATGACTGCCAAGACTTTTGGGAAAATATCTTGTGGACTGACGAGACAAAAGTTGAACTTTTTGGAAGGTTCGCGTCCCGACACATCTGCCGTAAAAGTAACACAGCATTTCATAAAAAGAACATCATAGCAACAGTCAAATCTGGTGGTGGTAGTGTGATGGTCTGGGCTTGTTTTGCTGCTTCAGGACCTGGAAGGCTTGCTGGGATAGATTGAAGCATGAATTCTACTGTCTACCAAAAAAACCTGAAGGAGAAGGTCCGGCCATCTGTTGGTCAACTCAAGCTAAAGCCATCTTGGGTGCTGCAGCAGGACAATGACCCAAAACACACCAGCAAATCCACCTCTGAATGGCTGAAGAAAAACCAAATGAAGACGTCGGAGTGGCCTAGTCAAAGTCCTGACCTGAATCCCATTGAGATGCTGTGGCATGACCTTAAGAAGGCGCTTCATGCTAGAAAAGCCTCAAATAAAGCTGAATGACAACAATTCTGCAAAGATGAGTGGGCCAAATTCCTCCAGAGCGTGTAAAAGACT
Source organism: Oostethus manadensis (assembly GCA_024372805.1). Lineage (NCBI taxonomy): Eukaryota > Metazoa > Chordata > Actinopteri > Syngnathiformes > Syngnathidae > Oostethus > Oostethus manadensis. The sequence goes on from QODF01000167.1 coordinate 1,100,071, forward strand.
TGTTCAAGTTGATTGCAGTTATTGCTGCTAAGGGTGGCCCAACCAGTTATTAGGTGCAGGGGCAATTACTTTTTCACACAGGGCTGTGTGGGTTTGGATTTTTTTCTCCCCAAATAATTAAAACATTCATTTCAAAACTGCATTTTGTGTTTACTTGTGTTATCTTTGACTAATATTTAAATGTGTTTGATGATCAGAAACATTTTGTGTGACAAACATGCAAAATAATAAAAAGTCAGGAAGGGGGCAAATAGTTGTTCACACCACTGTAAGTTGCACTGGACCATTTAAACATTTACTTCACCAAACTCAAGACCGAGAGCAATCATTTAATCTAGAAGGGCAAGTTATTCAACTACACCAGCCATCAGCAAATCGTGGACCTCGGCCTGGTTGCAGACCCCTTGCGGACCTGTGACAAATTCAAGTCAATGGAAAATACAATAACATGTAATCATGCTTGCAGATGGATGGCGGGGTCAATTTGTGGGCTTGATAACTGCTGTGCTGCTAGTCAAATCTGACAAGACATTACTTGATAAAACAGATCCTCATCAATGAAGTCCAAGTAAGAGCGCAGAAAACCACACTGCGTAGAGCCCGGTATGACAAATCTCATAACACATGCAAAAGGAAGGACTGTATGCATATTGGAGCAAAACCAAACGTCTTACTGACGGGCGATTGGAGTAGGAGTGCTCCTGCTGGAGAGATCTTACTCAAAGGTGAACAAAAAGAAGAGCTGTGGGATCAAATCAGGAAAATCCCAAGTTTTCCTTCAAAACACTAACACTAACTAATTGGGTTTTTATTTTATTCAGAAAAAACACTGCAGTTTTATTTAACCTAAACAAGACGTTTCTTGTGTATGTACAGTCGAACCTTTTGTTATGCCTGTGGAATTTGGTACCGTTTTCTTTTAAATGCAATGTAGGTGCCCGGTGAATTGTGTTGTATTGAAAGAATAGGGCTTTTCTTATACAGTATTTCATTTACATGAGCTGGTCGGTTTGATGCAATGTAAGCGTAAACAGAGCTTATTCGATTTTAATTGAAGACTTGAATTACACGATACACACAGAACAGAGTGAGTGGACGTCCGGTATGTTCATGTAACACGTCAAAAGCACATTAACAGCACATTCATATTTTAAAACATTATAAATTAGATATATAAGGATGGGGCCGCACGGTGGCTGAGTGGTTAGCACATTGGCCACACAGTCAGGAGATCTGGAAGACCTAGGTTCAAATCTACTTTGGGCATCTCTGTGTGGAGTTTGCATTTCTTCCCGTGTGTGTGTGGGTTTTCTCCGGGTACTCCAGTTTCCTCCCACATTACAAAACCATGCATGTTTGCTTCATTGGCCACTCTAAATTGTCCATTAGAGTGTGAATGTTTGTCTATATGTGCCCTGCGATTGACTGGCGACCAGTCCAGCGTGTACCCCGCCTCTCCCCCAAAGTCTGCTGGGATAGGCTCCAGCATCCCAGCGACACTAATGAGGATAAGCGGTATAGAAAATGAATAAATGAATGAATATAATGCTGGAACGCGCGATGGACAGGCGGATTGGTGCAGCGTCTGCAGTGATGTGGACTCTGCACCGATCTGTCGTGGTGAAAAGAGAAGGCAAAGCTCTCAATTTACCGGTCGATCTACGTTCCTACCCTCACCTATGGTCATGAGCTTTGGGTAGTGACCGAAAGGACAAGATGGCGGGTACAAGGGGCCGAAATGAGATTTCTCCGCAGGGTGTCTGGGCTCTCCCATAGAGATAGGGTGGGAAGCACTGTCATCCGGGAGAGACTCGGAGTAGAACCGCAGATCCTCCGCATTGAGAGGTGCCAGATGAGGTGCCTCAGGCATCTGGTTAGGATGCCTCCCGGACGCCTCCCTGGGGAGGTGTTCAGGGCACGTCCAACCGGTAGGAGGCCTCGGGGAAGACCCAGGACACGTTGGAGAGACTATGTCTCTCAGCTGGCCTGGGAACGCCTAGGCATCCGCTGGGAAGAGCTGGACGAAGTGGCCGTGGAGAAGGACGTCTGGGCTTCCCTGCTTAGGTTGCTGCCCCCGCGACCCGACCTCGGATAAGCGGAAGAAAATGGATGGATGGAAATTAGATATATATTTTTGATATACTGGGGATATGGGAAATACTGAAGTTTGCGTTTACGTCTGGAGGAGACGTACTTACAGCTTCCTCAGCAAAGCACTTGAAAGGTATGCCAGAATGTTACAGTACATGTTGGAATTTCCTTCAATGAACCGCAGCTCTCCAGTGTCGCCAGTACTTGTGCAAACCCAGACCATGACGCAAACACAAACACGACACAATTATCTTGCTACTTACTTGTAATGCCAGATATTAAGACAATAAGGACAGAATGCTGAGTTCTTTTCAGCGTGCACTGATTCATCTACAGTACATCTCAGTTCCTTTTCTGTCGGCCCTTGAGAGGATAGACTCTGAGAAATATGTCTGGGATGGTTTCACCTCTGGACATGCGTTCCATCCTCTCATCAGAAGTGCAGAAATGGGTTTGGGAATGGAGTAACCAACAGGAGGCCGAATGTGGTGGTAGGCCATATCGGCTGCTGCAGCGGCTGAGAGCAACGAGACAAGAAAGAGTTTGATATTGGAAGGTGAGGGCTAAGCCAATCAACACTGAACAGTACAGGAGAGAATTCCAAAGGTCTGTACCAGGTTTCAAGTGCGCAAAAGGAATCTCTCCAGTGAGCAGCTCCCACAGACAGAGGGCATAGCTGAACATGTCTGCCTTCACCGAGTAGCGAGTACACTGGGTGAAGACCTCAGGAGCCATCCATCGCAGGTTCTTCCCAAAAACACACGGCGTCACTCATTAACAACTACACAAAAACATCCAGCTATCACCGTGAACCCAACATATTGGCCCGGTTCTGGTAAAACATGCGGCAATTGTGCAAGGGTAACCAGTTCCTTACAACAGCCGGCTCTCGAGAGATGCGACCCACACCGAATTGCAGGCTAAGCATCCTGGGAAGTGACGAATCATCATATTTATACAAAATGTGCATGAAGGCAGTTTGGTTCGCTGGTAAGTAACTGATCGCAGGTGCAGGCAGGCCCAACGTTAATCCAAAATGAATCCACACAAAACTAGCACTTATCTTACAACAACTAAACAACCAGAACAACAAGAACAAGAATACAAGGAAGACTGACCCCTGGCTGCTTGGTCATGTTGTCCTCGTCCACAGACTGGAGAAATCTGGACTCTGCAGAACATGCGCTTCTTTTAGTGCAATCATTTACAGTACTATTTGCTGACATCAGTTACTTGGTTGGGGCCGCACGGTGGTCGAGTGGGTACCACATTGGCCTCACAGTCAGGAGGTTCAGGGTTTGAATCTCCGTTGGGCATCTCTGTGTGGAGTTTGCATGTTCTCCCCGTGCGTGCGTGGGTTTTCTACGGGTACTCCGGTTTCCCCCCACATTCCAAAAACACGCATGTTAGCTTCATTGCCGACTCTAAGTTGTCCATCAGTGTGAATGTTTGTTTGTCTTTGTTTGTCTATACGTGCCCTGCGATTGGCTGGCAACCAGTCCAGGGTGTACCCCGCCTCTCGCCCAAAGCCAGCTGGGATGGGCTCCAGCATACCCGCGACCCTAATGAGGATAAGCGGCATAGAAAATGAATGAATGAATGAGTTACTTGGTTGATGAAATAAAATGGTATACTGCAAAGATGTGGAGTTGTTTAATTCCAATGTATTTGTCCATAATTATTATATTGTACAAATACAGTACTTGATACGGCATTTTAAAAAAACACGGTTTTTATTTTATACAGTATAACAAAGCTGTCTTTCACTATTTACTTTGTACATTTAAAAGTATGCATGAACACATGTGAAATTATGTAACTAACAAAAAAGTGTGAAGTAGTAGATTCCTCAAAGTAGCCACACTTTCCGCTTTTGATCGCGCTGCACACCTTTGGTGTTCTCTCAGTGAGCTGCATGAGGTTGTCACCTGAAATGCTTTTCACGTCACAGCTGTGCCTTATCAGGGTTCATTCATTCATTCATTTTCTATACCGCTTATCCTCATTAGGGTCACGGGGATGCTGGAGCCTATCCCAGCTGGCTTTGGGCGAGAGGCGGGGTACACCCTGGACTGGTCACCAGCCAATCGCAGGGCACGTATAGACAAACAACCATTCACCCTCACATTCATACATATGGACAATTTTAGAATCGCCAATTAACCTAATATGCATGGTTTTGGAATGTGGGAGGAAAGCGGAGTACCCGGAGAAAACCCACACACGCACGGGGAGAACATGCAAACTCCACACAGAGATCCCCAACGGAGATTTGAACCCAGGTCCTCCAGATCTCCTGACTGTGTGGCCAATGTGCTAACCACTCAGCCACCGTGCGGCCCCTTGTCAGGGTTACCTAGTCTAATTTCTTGCCTTATTAATAGGGTTGGGACCGTCAGTTGTGTTGTGCAGCAGTCGGGTTGATACACAGCACCAGAACCAGTCAGTTAAGTCAAATGAAATGAGTGGCCATCAGTACTTTAGAAAATGCAAAAAATTGCAAAAACTTTGAATGTGTCCTGAAGTGAATGAGAAGGTGTGTCCAAACTCTTGGCCCACTGCCGGCTCACATAAATAAAAGCTTTGCTGAACTCTAATGGCACCATTGCCAAACGTGCCCTACCTCCAAAATCTGCCACCACGGCATGTCCGTCCTCATAGAGAAGAATATTGTGACTGGAAAGAGCACAGGTACCATTTATAGCACATATAAAAACAAACAACAGCTTTTTCCGCAAATTGTGCTATTACTGCGACACCTGCCTGTTGAGGTCTCTGTGGATGATAGGCTGGGTGAGGTTGTGCAGGTACTCCATTCCCTTGGCGACGTCGATGGCGATGATGAGCTTGGACTGCAGATCAATAAGCCTGCCCATTGACACGTCATTAAAACAGCAGACAGTTAGTGCCAGATCAATGGCTTCCCACTGCCCATCACACACACACACAGCTCTTGGCCGCCGATAGTCGGGGCTGCACCTGGGACAGCATGCAGTTAGCAAAACACTTGATCTGGATCAATGAAGATCCCAGCTAAAGTGGAGGGACCGGTGAGGGGATGCTTCCAGGGTAGATAATGAGACCTCAGGCTAATTTGTCTGCTAGGCAAACAAGCTCTTAGACAACCTAGACAAACAAAACTATCGGGAGCACCGCCATACCGGAAATGAAAAGCTTCTTCGAAAAACTGTTCCCATTTGTCCAAAATATTAAGCTTGAGGGGTTTTCCCGAGTGGGGCGTGGTCTTGCTTTCGGAAGTGCAGCGGGTGTACTGTCCTTGCTGTTGCCTGTCTGCACATTTCGCCATGCTTGCCGCGTCCTTCCCATGACTCTGCTTCCCCTTAACCTTCAGGCGCGGCACCGCCTCTCCTGGGTGTGTGTTGCCCTGCTGGAGTTGGCCGGTGTGGTCAATGTGGCGTGGTGGGTTACCTAGTTTGTCCGTTCCTTTACTGGCTTGCTTGTCTGCTGGCTTTTCCTCTCGCTCCTTTATCTAACTTTGAAGGGGTCATCTTGCCTTTGTTTTCTTGTTATTCATTTATTCTCCATGGGGCTGGGAGATGGGTGTCTCTGCTGTCCGGGCGTCCCTGAGTGGGATGTGGGGTCCACCACTTTTGAGTGTCGTGTTGCTTGGTCCCTGGTGTTAGGGAAGTGTGGGGGACAAGTGCTCCTGGGTCGTGGGCGGGTATTCTTCCTAGTGACAAAGGCAGCTTGGTCCTAGTGGGGAATGGTTTTGTGTGTGTCTCAGGGGCTGGTTGTCCTCTGGCAGGCTGGAGGTCCTAGGGGGCCTGTGCCAGTTCTGCCTCTCCCACGGGGAGGTGGCTCTCTGGTGGTTGGGGCCACTGTGTGGGGTGGGGCCTGCTGGGTGAGGACAAACAGTCCCCCGCTTTTGATTCATAGACAAATGTATGCAAGTATACATACATGTACACGAGTACAAAGGACATGAAAACATTTGTGACAAAGACAACGAAATAAATAATGCAAAACCGTGGAATTTCAGCTGCCGGGACTCTCTAAGTAGCCTATAACACCAACAATACATCCAAAGTATGTACTTTGATCAAACTCCGACAAAACTTTACACCCCAATAAATGTAAACAGCGTATTCCACACACAATTGCAAATTCCGCAAACGAGCTGCATTGACACGCAACGTCAACTTCAGACTATTTCCAAGTATTTTTCCGTTTTTTTTTTTCCAATATTCTGGCAATAACAAAAGTGACACTGATATTGTGATTATAATTTTTATTTAAATGTGCAATTTTTGCTAAAAGAGACACTTTTATTTCCATTGGGATGATTTTGTCTTTGTTGTTTGTTTATTTTGTTTTGTTATGTTGTTCAATAAATTTTATTTACAAGATTTTTTGGCCGTGTTAAATACTCTTATACTACTTATACTTTATTGCTTTTGATTCGGTGTACTCACATTATTATGCCATGAATTATCATTGCGTTCATTAAAAAAAGTCCCAAAATCATGCTGACAATAATAATTTATTAGCAATAATTTGTAAGACAATTTTTGTCCAGTAAAATGTCTTATTGTGACAGGCCTACATATAGAACATACAGTATGTACATACAGTATGTACATACAGTATGTACATACTGTGAGGTACATTATCATACCATTATCGACAACGTCATATTAGCATGTACACTCATTCCCCACATAATTATCTATTATATTATCATTACTTTTGTTATAATGACCGAAATGATAGTAATAAAAGGAGTACTAATAGTTACTAATTTTATTGTTGTTCTGGTTGCTATTTTGTCATTATTACTAATATGTAATTGCGTTTTTGCTTTTTGCTATGATTTTTTAGTTACTACTTTTGTGGACTGTATGTTTGTGGTAGACATTTGCTGGTGTAGTCATCTCTCTTTCTTGTCACCTTCTCTTTGTCACGGTATCTTCTCGGCATGGTGTAAACGACCCCGAGGATGCGGAGAGCAGGACGCCAAACAGGTCAGGAAACGGCTTTTTAATAAAGATAAATGCTGCTCTGCAGCGGCACGAAACCACAACCAAGTGTAAACGATAGCGTAACACAAACAATGCTCCAACAACCAAGAGTGAACACGCCTGAACTTAAATAACCAGAGACAAATGAGAAGGAGGTGCGCAAAATTATAAGGAATGACAAATCAGGGAAGGCCGGGAAAAACATACGAAAAATAGGAAATAACCACAACACAGGCCTAATACTACAACTAGTACATAATGACACGCACACAAGCATACCGAACGTGACAGACTCTGTCTCCTTTTCGCCCCTTTCCTATCCCTTCCTAGTCTTGTCCGGCTGCTCCAAATAAACATCATAACAATACTTAACAAAATATTAATCCATCAATATTTATTAAATTTAATATAAACTATGTTTTCATTTGCAGAACAAATATGGCTGGACAGGACAAAAAAAAATCATAATATTGACAAAAAATAACTTTAAATATCACAATATACTGTGGCATCCCTTACGTTGAACAAAGAAAGTAATGTACAGTGAATGGAATACGTAACGTTTTCAGTCTGCTGTATGTCACTGGCTCAAATTACCATACATTTTTTTCGAAGCTGTGGCCGTAAATTGGTCGCTGCCTGTCGTGGCGGTAATCCCAGAACCCATTGGTGGACACCAGCGGTGAAGGATGCCGTCAAGCTGAAGAAAGAGTCCTATCAGGCCGTTTTGGCCCATGGGACTCTGGAGACAGCTGACAGGTACCGGCAGGCCAAGTGGTCTGCGGCTCTAGCACTCACTGAGGCAAAAACTTGGACATGGGAGGAGTTCGGAGAGGCCGGGGAAAATGACTTTCGGACGGCTTCAAAGACATTCTGGACCACCATTCGCCATCTCGGGAGGGGGAAGCAGTGCACAGTTAACACCGTGTATGGTGGGGACAGTGTGCTTCTGACTTCGACTCAAGATGTTCTGGACCGGTGGAGGGAACACTTTGAAGACCTCCTCAATCCCACCGACATGTCTTCCAATGAGGAAGCAGTGCCTGGACTCCCTGGCGGCTTCTCCTATCTCTGGGGCTGAGGTTACCAAGGTGGTCAAAAAGCTCCTCGGAGGCAGGGCCCCGAAGGTGGATGAGATCTGGCCGGAATTACATAAGGCCCTGGATGATGTGGGTGTGTCTTGGTTTACACGACTCTGCAACATTGCGTGGACATCGGGGTTGGTGACCCTGGACTGGCAGACCGGGGTGGTGGTCGAGCTTTTCAAGAATGGGGATTGGACGGTGTTTTTTAACCGTGGGATTGGTTGACACAACTCTACAGCATCGCGTGGACATCGGGGGCAGTGCCGATGTGGTGGTCCCGCTATATAAGAAGGTGTGCTCCAACGAGCAGTGTAGTTTTCGTCCTGGTCATGGAACTGTGGACCAGCTCTATACTCTCTGCAGGGTCCTTGAAGGTGAATGGGATTTTGCCCAACCAGACTACATATGTTTTGTAGACTTGGAGAAGGCATTCGACCGTCTTCCTCGGGGAGTACTGTGAGGAGTGCTCGGTGAATATAGTGTATCGGACCTGAGGCAAAAACTCGGACATGGGAGGAGTTTGGAGAGGCCATGGAAAATGACTTCCGGAGGGCATCAAAGAGATTCTGGACCAGCACCCACCATTTCAAGAGAGGGAAGCAGTGCACAGTCAACAACGTGTAAGGTGGGGACGGTGTACTGCTGACCTCGACTCAAGATGTTGTGGACCGGTGGAGGGAATACTTTGAAAACCTCCTCAATCCCACTGACACGTCTTCCAACATGGAAGCAGTGCCTGGAGACTCTGAGGCGGGTTTCCCTATCTCTGGGGCTGAGGTTACCGAGGTGGTCAAAATGCTCCTTGGTGGAAAGGCCCCGGGGGTAAATGCGATCTGCTCGGAGATCCTTAAGACCCTGGATGCTGTGGGGGTGTCTTGGTTGACCCGACTCTGCAGCATCGCGTGGACATCGGGGTCGGTGCCCCTGGACTGGCAGACCGTGGTGGTGGTCCTGCTTTTCAAGAAAGGGGACCGTAGGGTGTGTTTTAACTATCGTGGGATCACACTCCTCAGTCCTCACGTTAAGGTCTATTCTGGGGGTCCTGGAGAGGAGGATCCGCCAGATAGTCGAATCTCGGATTCAGGAGGAGCAGTGTGTTTTTCGTCCTGGTTGTGGAACTCTGGACCAACTCTATACTTAGCACATGGCACTCTATAATCAGCAAATACATTTTCATCTATATTGACTGTCCCATCTGCCTCTGTTGCACCATCTCCTCCACCTCATCTGTCCACGAATCGTTTGGGAGAAGTTTGGTTGTCCTCCGCTGTCTTCATCCATATTCAACCAAACTTGCAATGCGCTTCGCCAGAGGCGCATTAAAAGGGTGAGGAGAGGAGCTCATTTGATTGGTGAAGATTTGACCCGGCTGTGTTAAACCCAGTCTCTCCTCCCTCTTTGCCATTTTCACCGGTAAAAGGAACAGAGGCATACTTACGCCATGCTACGCGTGGCATGAAATTGCAAAATGCGCCTAAAACACGGCCATTGGCGAGGCGCAAGCGAAGAATTAAAGCCCATAGTGACCCATGAAGGGATAAGGAGGGATAAGCCGAAAGGAAAATAAGTATTAAATATAAAAAGCAAAAAGAACGTCTACTGTGGGATGTGATGAGAAACTACCGCCCTTTACTCTAATTCGGACTCGCCACTGGGTGTGTCCTGACACTTTTGTCCATACATTGTGTCAGCAATAATCTTTAAATTATGGTTGAATATTATGGGCTTAAGGACAACGTCGACTTCCTCACCTCTTCTGCTCGTGCAGCAGGGAGAAGAGCGAACCCCCCGAGATATACTGGGTGACGATGGCGAACTGGCTGGGGTCGTCCAGGCACGCTCCTACAAACTGGATGATGCAGGGGTGGTTGAGGCGACACAGGATGGACACCTCTCGACAGAACATGTCCACGTCTGACTTGGAGCAGTACGTGCTGGCTCTGTAGCTGCAGAGGGCCACGAAAAAGGCTTTATTGGTAATGACAGAAGGATGAAATAACAAAACATGCATTATGCAAACATTTACCGTTTAATTGCAACTATTTTGTTCCGGCACTTTCCCTTGTAAACTCTGCCGAAAGATCCTGCGCAGGTGAGCCAAAGTCAGATTTGCTGGCATTGTAAGATCGGACGCATGAATAAATCACAGCTACCTGATCCAATTATTTCATTAAATTCCAACTCAGAGAGCTGCAGATGGAAATGTGAAGGGAGGCTGGCCCTGAGAAGAAGCACTTCCGCTTTTTCTGGAAAATACAAAACACAACCAAAATGAGAAGCTCTTCGGAAGAATGAAAACACAAAATGAATGTATCAAATACACATATCATGTCAATGTAGTTCAAAAAAGCCTGTGGTTGTAGGCAACCACCTGCTGTTCTTGATGTGCAGTGGCTGCACTTGATGTAGCATGAGTGGTCACCATCCATCTTTATTTACCTCTGTATGCACTTTAAAATGTTGCTTGCACTAATCAACTGTTGACAAACTATATTTGCTGTACTGCTGTTTACAACGGACTCCTCAGCTGTAGCAATGCTGGCGGAGTAGTTCATAGCTCATTACTGCCAGTACAGTAGAACTTGTTAATCTCGGATCCCCTCATGCTGGCTGATAAACGTTCATATAGGTTATATAGTTGTTGACATAGTCGCAATCGAAAACCAACATAACCATTGCTTGCACAGTTACATGTAACTTTCGCCAGAGACATCATTTTCCTCCATTTGTGAATTTTTTTTTATTGGAATTCCTCTGTTCTCATATGATTTTGCTGCAACAGAAGAATCGTGAGCTGTGATTCTGGGTCTCAGAGTTCTGAGTTGCCCAGTTGCATGGGTCGCATTAACGCCCCTGCCTTAAGGTATACAGTGCTTTTTTCAATGCGTTCTTGCAAATGGACATGCTGGCGACATAACCGAGTAGCACTGTACCTGTTAATAAGTATGGGTCAAAGACTAGGGTCAAGTTTTTCTTTCCAGTTTCTCAGGTAGTCCAGATTATTATTAAAGTTCAAAATCCAATGATTACATATTGTAAATGAGTTTTCAGAATCCAGTTAAAAACAATGAAAGACAAAGGACATCTAAAGCAGTGATGTTGCCAAGCAACAGAATTTGTACCTGCTGTGAAAGTAATAGATAGAGCGTAATTGTGTGGTTGAACTCCACTTTACACAAATAGCTCTGCAGGTGATGATTAATGAGTGCCCCACAATGTATGTATGTATGTATGTAGAAAACATACACTTCATTAGGCACACCAGCACAATGTGATGACAGGTTCTAATATGCTTGGCTATGGGAGGGGCAACATACAGTATCAGCAACAGCTGTGTGGGGGAGTGACCCCTACAGGCAGTGAGCAGGAAGTAAGCATTGTCATAAAAATCCATAGTGTTTTTCATGTAAAAAAAAGAATTAGAGCAAAGCAAAATAACAGTTGTTGTCATGCAAGCAACACATTTTGTACACAACAACATGTCAATCCCCACAGGGTATAGTTATTCCAGCAAAGGCAGGCTTTTGAACACGGCTCTTATTGGACAGGTGTACCTGTTGTTGTGCCCACTGACTGTAGACCAGTGGCTTTCAATTATTTTTATGCCCACATAGGAGGACAGAAATGTTTTTGCATGCCCGAGATTTGAAATATGTACTACTGAGAAACTGATAATATCTATTCATTTATCTGAACTCAAAACTAAAAGATGCAAAAGTGCAGCCATGAAAAATTTTAGTAATCGAGTATTCTACTGACACTTTATCGATTAACCAGGAAAAAAAAACATTCTGTAACTATTTACTGTAAAAGGAGAGAAATACTAAGACCTTATTAGGACTAAAGGACGTATTACATCATTCTGATGGCTGTGCATTTATACATTCTAAACTCAGGCTGGCTGACTAGAAATAAGACAGATCTTCTTTTTAAGATACTGAGTTTTTGCAGGGTTCAAAGTAAAATGAAGACACCTGTAGTGGAACTGCCTTGTTCCATTACACCTGTGGTCACCAACAGTTTTGAGATTTCTGTTCTCGGCTGTGACCCTGTGCAAGATCTACACCCCACGCCCCACATTTATATGCATACAAAAAATATGTACATTTACGATATATATGATTATAACTGAAAACAAATGAAAATCCCAAATTCTCAGAATATTGAACTATAACTCATTCCTGATCCTGTCCATCCTGGTCACACCCAAATATATATATATACGTATCATGTCCCTCATATAGAGGGATGTGTCAGGAAGGGCATCCGACGTAAAACTTTTGCCAAATCAAAACATGCAAATTAAACAGAAGACAATGATTCGCTGTGGCGACCCCTGTCAGGATAAGCAAGGATAAGACGAAAGGAAAAGAAGATATATTTAAATAATACGTATATTTATCTATGTATTTAGTACAAAGGTATTTATAGTAAATTAAAAAGTGATTGATATTTAAAACATTGTCTTATATTTTTTATGACTTTTGCTGTATTTTCATTGTTCTTTCTCTTTGCAGTGATGCAATGACAAAGGAGCCATCGTCTGCAGATGGCCCCAGAGTCACATTTGGGCACCTCTACTTTTGGGGCTCTCCGCCATGGTCGGGTTAGTGGCGTTGGCTCCCTGAGCAACCTACAACAGCTTCTGGCTTGTTGGCGTGAGTGAGTGATGGTGGAGAGGGCCTGCGTTACAGTCAGTCCTAATGAGCAGCGTTTTTTGGAGGTAGACATCTATGGAGTTCTGGTTGCGTAGCAAAGGCAGATTGGCCAGTCACATTACTGTTGCGTGACAAGCCTCAGGCAATCTCTATTTATAAACCCTGCATGAAGTCACACTACAATCGGAATAAACAGCCGGCATAATTAAGAGGAAGGTGGCCCTCCACACGGCCAATGTTATGATGCTAAGGTACATGAACATATATCAGTGGTGATTGCTCTAAGACTGCAAGGGAAGCTCAGCTGCCCCTAAACTGATCCAAAAAATGTGGTGAAATATGTACTTCTGTGTGTATATGCGCTAGAATGCCTTCATCTTTTGTTCGCAATCAGTTCTTGACAACTGCGTCTCCGGACTTCCATGGCGAAGCGTAGATTGGGTTGTTGCGACGCACAAAACTGTGACGGTGCGGCCACATGTTTTTTTGGATTATGTTTTTTTTACATCTTGTTTTCCTTCTCTTTCGTTGCCTTCAAACCTTCGCTTCCTTTTTTGCCCCCTTGCGTGAATAGAGTCAGCACGTTGGTGACAGAAGCGATTCACAGCAATCGAGATACGTGAATGATTGGAGGAACCGTTGCAACCCGACAGCAAAATGCCGCAAAATGGGAGAGCGGTGAAACACACAAGCGTATTCGAGAGTCAAATTGCACGAGGGGTAGGACAAGTTCATATACGTTGGCGTGCCTGCGCTAATATTGGAAGTACTCCCTGCCTCTCGTGCAACCCTGACAGTTCATGCGCCCCGCCCCACTATTTGAGCAGCACTGCTGTAAACCAATACTATGGCTCACGCCGCCTCAGTGCTGTTGAGTTTATCAGCAGCCTTCCTAGGCAACACTGCATGCGCGTGTGTGCGTGTCTTGTCAGATGGCAGTGAAGTGAAACAGAAAATCCATTCTACTTGACTACCTTTTGTCATGCTCTTGATCTTTCCCAGAGGGGACGGGACAGAAACATAGGAGCCATCTGGAAGGGAGTTGACATATTCATCATGTGACTGTCTGTTTTTGTATTTGTGTACACCGAACTGGCACTCACCTCCTCCTGGCTGCGAGTACTCATTGCAAGGAGAGTCATCAGGGCGCTTGTAGTGTTTCAGTAAAGTGACAATAGCATCATGACCTTCAGTGGAAATCAACAACCAAGAAGGCATTTATACGGAATGTCGCTTTCACTTTCCTTGGGATGTTTGAGTTTGCAAACCTTTCTCATAAGCCCACATCAAGCAGGTCTGCTCATCCTTCTCCCCGCTGGATCTGCTGGGGTCGCAGGCCACCAAGTTCATGTCTGCCCCATTGTCCAGCAGGAACTGCACCAGGCGGATGTGGCCGTGGAAACAGGCGCTGTGCAGGGCTAAAAACCAAACTGTGAAAATCAAACACCATGCCCTGTAATTGTGCTGAGAGTCACCTGTGTGTCCATCTCTGCCCTGGTGGTTGATGCTCATCGCATTCTGGCTCAACAAGAATTTGACCATCTCCAGGTCTTTACCATAGGTGCATGCACTGGGGGTGTAAGATCAGAGCTCATTATTAGGACCTGAGAGGGAGATGAATAGCACGGTGGCAGCTATGTGTATAATTACCCTGTAATAAAGTATCCAATTTCCTCATATAGTGGCCAGAGGCGTGCATTTACTCAACATCCAGGGCAACTCTTCGGTGCAAGGCTTTTATTTGGTGGAGGACAAACTAAATGAATACAATTTTATAAGAATAGTGTATATTTTCTAATCCTTTTCTACAATTAAAAAAAAAATTAACCCCAGAACCCATGTCTTCTCTCCAGGCAGTGTAAGTTTTGATATGACAAAGTCAGAGCAAAAGGTAAAAAAAGAGGTCCATTTGCGTCGTGCACATAACATTTTAAGACCAGCTGAATAATTCCAAAAATTTACATTTTACACTGTCGGGTCTTCAGGAGGTTCTGACAGCTAGAAAATGCAGAAAGAAGAAATTGGAGGGAGACTAAAAACAATTTATTGCAAACAGCCATTTAGGTGAAATTATACAGTTCTCTCTCTCAATAATACCTGATACTGGGCGGTGTGGACTACATTAACATTATCCAGATCAAGGTAGTCCTCTTGCCTGAGGTCAGCTAGAATAGGCTCCAGCAGACCCCGCGACCCTCGTGGGGATAAGCGGCCTTGAAAACAGATGGACGGATATACAGTTCAGCAGCCTGACCGTCTTCAAAGAGAGAACCTTTTTTGCCTTTGCCATCAAGAGATTAAGACAGTGTGAATACCTGACAGAAAATGACATTGAGTCCATTTGCATTCCACTTTCCTCCGCTTATTCAGGTCCGTGTTGCTGGGGCAGCAGTCTCTGTAGGGAAGTCCAAACTTCCCGGTGCCCAGACATCTCTTCCAGTACCACCAGAGGGATCCCAAGGCTCTCCCAGGCCAGCTGTGAAACATTATCCCTCCAGTGTGCTAGGTCTGCCTTCTCCCTGCTGGGCATGCCTGGAACACCTCACCAGGGAGGCGCCCGGGACGCATCCGGACAAGATGCCCGAGCCACCTCAACTGGGTCCTCCTATTTCAGCAGCCTTAACTTTACTTGAATGCTTGTTTGCAATAAATTGCTCATAAGTGTTTTCTTTCACAACCATTTATTATTTTGTCTTTTGAAGCTTTACCCATTTTACTTTATAGTTTTAATCCACTTTATACTTTATGTGTTCAAATGGATAGCGCCCTGAATAATTCACTGGAGCGGAGGCCACTATTTGAGGAAAGAGGCAAACCGACAGTACCTGTGAAGTGTTGTCTCGCTGAAAATGTTCTCCTTTGTAAGACTCTCTGCACCAGAGAGCTGAATAATCTCCTTCACTGCGTCATATTTGCCATTGTAGCAGGCTCTGGTGAAACGCAACGCGACGGCACATGAACCCATCTCCTTGAAACATCATGGACATTAACAAGGTCTACAAAAGTCGTCTTACAAGTGTAACGGCGTGTCCCCGTAGATGTTGGTAGCGTGAGCCTGTGCGTCAAAGTTGCCCTGAAGGAGGAAGCGTACGACCTCATGGTGTCCAAAGCGGGCACAGAAGTGGAGCGGCACGTGGTCCTCATTGTCCTGAGCGTTCACTGGAGAGAGTTCCACAAACAATTTTCAGCGAAAGAAATCTAACGTGAAAATGTGCAGATATTCATTCATCCGCTTATCCTCATTAGGGTCACGGGGATGCTGGAGCCTATCCCAGATGGCTTTGGGCGAGAGGCGGGGTACACCCTGGACTGGTCGCCAGTCAATCGCAGGGCACATATAAACAAACAAAGACATACAACCAGTCAATCACATTCATACCAATGGACAATTTAGTGTCGCCAATTAATTTAACATGCATGTTTTTGGAATGTGGGAGGAAAGCGGAGAACCCGGAGAAAACCCACGCACGCACGGGGAGAACATGCAAACTCCACACAGAGATGCCCAACGGAGATTTGAACCCAGGTCTTCCAGATCTCCTGACTGTGTGGCCAATGTGCTAACCACTCAGCCACCGTGCGGCCTGTGCAGATATTGATATATTATTTTCAACTTGAATGAGATGAGTTTCCTAAGATTTTTTTAAAACCAAAAACCAGCAAATTTGCACAAACGTTTAATTATGAATGTGCGGGTATCCACCATATAGGACAAATATAAATGTACCCATTAAGGTAATTTTGGGGTCCTGCTGGTAGACCTTGCGTGTGTTTGGGAGGCTCCCCCAATCTCCTGATGTGAAAAGCTGTCACTGCGGTGATCTAAAAAACTTGTTTGGATATTTTGTGCACAAACCAATGTGTGGAAGATGCTGAAATGTGTGCATTTTGGCAGCAAACTCTGCCAAATATCTGTCATTCTGTCAATTTCATTAGAGCATTTTATTTTTCTTATTCTATTTATATTCTGAGCTCAACACTCGTGGGAGGGGCCAAAGGGGTCGGGTGCAGAGCAAGCTGGGTGGCAGATGAAGGCGGGAGCCTTGGCAGTCCGAAGCCGGCTACAGAAGCTAGCTTTGGGTACGTGGAATGTCACCTCTCTGGTGGGCAAGGAGCCTGAGCTGGTGCGTGAGGTGCAGAAGTTCCGGCTAGATATAGTCGGACTCACCTCGACGCGCAGCAAGGGCTCCAGTCCTCTCAAGAGGGGCTGGACTTTATTCCACTCCGCCGTTGTCGGCAATGAGAGGCGACGGGCAGGGGTGGCAATTCTTGTTGTGGCAACTCCCACCTACAGGAGAGCTTTGACCAAGTTCCGAGGGAGGCAGCGGACATTGAGTCCGAGTGCGCCATGTTGCGTGCCTCCATTGAGGATGCTGGTGATCGGAGCTGTGGCCGTAAGGTGCCTGTCGTGGCGGTAATCCCAGAACCCGTTGGTGGACACCAGTGGTGGGATGCCATCAAGCTGAAGAAAGAGTCCTACCAGGGCGATTTGGCCCATGGGACACCAGAGGCAGCTGACAGGTACCGGCAGGCAAAGCGGTCTGCGGCTCTGGCGGTCACTGAGACAAAAACTCTGACATGGGAGGAGTTCGGAGAGGCCATGAAAAACGACTTCCGGACGACTTCAAAGACATTCTGGACCACCATTCGCCATCTAGGGAGGGGGAAGCGGTGCAGAGTCAACACTGTGTATGGTGGGGACGGTGTGCTGCTGACCTCAACTCAAGATGTTCTGGACCCGGTGGAGGGAACACTTTGAAGACCTCCTCAACCCCACCGACATGTCTTTCAATGAGGAAGCAGTGCCTGGGGACTCCGTAGCGGCTTCTCCTATCTGTGGGGCTGAGGTCACCAAGGTGGTCAAAAAGCTCCTCGGTGGCAGGGCCCCTGGGGTGGATGAGATCTGTCCAGAATTACTTAAGGCCCTGGATGCTGTGGGCGTGTCTTGGTTGACACGACATTGGGGTCGGTGCACCTGGACTGGCATACCGGGGTGGTGGTCGCGCTTATCAAAAAGGGGGAACGGACGGTGTGTTGTAACTATCGTGGGATTGGTTGACACAACTGTACAGCATCGCATGGACATCGGGGGCAGTGCTGATGTGGTGGTCCCGCTATAAAAGAAGGTGTGCTCCAACGAGCAGTGTGGTTTTCGTCCTGGTCGTGGAACTGTGGACTAGCTCTATACTCTTTGCAGGGTCCTTGAAGGTGCATGGGATTTTGCCCAACCAGACTACATGAGTTTTGTAGACTTGGAGAAGGCATTCGACCGTGTTCTTCGGGGAGTATTGCGGGGAGTGCTCCGGGAATATAGTGTATCGGACCTATGGTCATGAGCTTTCGGTAATGACCGAAAGCACTGAGAAGCACTGTCGTCCGGGAGAGACTCGGAGTAGAACCGCTGCTCCTCCGCATTTAGAGGAGTCAGATGAGGTGGCTCGGGCATCTGGTTAGGATGCCTCCCGGATGGCTTCCTGGGGAGGTGCTCAGGGCACGTCCGGCCGGTAGGAGGCCTCAGGGAAGACCTAGGATACGTTGAAGAGACTACGTCTCTCAGCTGGCCAGGAAGAGTAGGACGGATAAATAGATATTTCAATTCTAATAGTATCCCATGTATTTAAATTTTTTTTATTTAATGTTTATCTTGTTTATTTTAAATCTTTATACAATTTGTATTCTTATATCTTTTATTAGTTTTAGTCATAGCGCTAACTATTTCTGTGTTTTAATTAGGGCTGTCAAAAATAATGCTTGAAGGGTGATAACTAATCCTCATTCACACTACACAAACGCAAGATGCATTCAGGGACATCCGAACATCACAAAAAGAGCTTTATAATGTGTGTGTGTGTAAATAAACAGTAAGAAAAAGAAAAACATGAAGTGGATATTTTTATCACTCTCTTAGTAACTCTTCATTGGAGGTACAATTACATCATTTAAGTATGGTGCAAAATACATTACACCTTAAATTGTCTGATGTCTTTGAACACATCCCCTCATTGTTTTTAACCGTGTAAGGCTCCGTGAGTTGTTTTTTATGCAGGAGAAGTGCTTTACAAATAAAGCTTGATTTGATTTTTATTTGATTCCTAATCAGGTTTTTATAGCAAGGGTAGGCAAACTATGGCCCATGGTCCATATGCAGCCCACGAGACCATTTGATCCTGCCTGCTGTACCTACGAGACATTTCACACCCAACTGTGCATAATAAATAATCATTTGATTTGACTGTTGCATACGATAGCAAGGCAGATTAGAAAATAATGGATTTTCTTTATTTTTCTTAAGCTGCTGTACCTTCCATACCTTAGGGGACTGAAAGGGCCACCTGATAAACATTCAAAAACATTCCTCAGGCCCAACGTAAATCCAGTGTGGTCCCAACACTTACACAGATGAATGTATAAAGGCCTGAAAGTCTTACCATTAGCTTTGCCTCCTTCCCCCACCAGCAGTGTGATGATATCAAGTAAACCCTTGGCTGCGGCCAGATGCAATGGCCGGTCCCCCACTTCACCACTGGCATTTACATCCGCCCCGAACTTCAGCAGGAGTTTGGCAAGCTGTGAGGAAAACAAAATTCAGGGTGATTCAAATTTCTCCTTACAAGGTGGACTTACCTGCTCGTTGCCGTTATAGGATGCTATATGTAGCGGGGTGAAGAACACAGCGTCCTGGACATTCACACAAGCTCCATGCTGGAGGAGAATATCTGCCGCCTACACAAAAACGATGAGTCGACAAACAAGGCGCTGACTGTCTTCCACTTCGGGCGCCCTCACCTCAAGGTGTCCAGCCAGTGTGGCCACATGCAGGGCAGTGAGGGCACCGTAGCCCAGCTGCTGTACATCTGACCCCCCGTGGAGAAGCGCAGTAGCCAGCTCGCCATTGTCCTAACAGCATCAGGTGACATGACACCCGCATTCACTAAACGATCTCTTTATATATCATCTTCCATTGTCACTGACCACATTCACACTTGTGGTTGAGTACTCTAGTCAGGACTACAAATACAGTGGTGTGAAAAACTATTTGCCCCCTTGCTGACTTTTTATTCTTTTGCATGTTTGTCACACAAAATGTTTCTGATCATCAAACACATTTTAATATTAGTCAAATATAACACATGTAAACACAAAATGCAGTTTTTAAATGAATGTTTTTATTATTTAGGGAGAAAAAAATCCAAAGCCGCACAGCCCTGTGTGAAAAAGTAATTGCCCCTGCACCTAATAACGGCTTGGGCACCCTTAGCAGCAATAACTGCAATCAAACGTTTGCCATAACTTGCAACAAGTCTTTTACACGCTCTGGAGGAATTCTGGCCCA
>QODF01000167.1:1120295-1196185 GCA_024372805.1 Oostethus manadensis
CAGCATCTCCATGGGATTCAGGTCAGGACTTTGACTAGGCCACTCCGACGTCTTCATTTGGTTTTTCTTCAGCCATTCAGAGGTGGATTTGCTGGTGTGTTTTGGGTCCTTGTCCTGCTGCAGCACCAAAGATGGCTTTAGCTTGAATTGACCAACAGATGGCCGGACCTTCTCCTTCAGGATTTTTGCTAGACAGTAGAATTCATGCTTCCATCTATTACAGCAAGCCTTCCAGGTCCTGAAGCAGCAAAACAACCCCAGACTATCACAGTACCACCACCAGATTTGACTGTTGCTATGAAATGCTGTGTTACTTTTACGGCAGATGGAACGGGACGCGAACCTTCCAAAAACTTCAACTTTCGTCTCGTCAGTCCACAAGATATTTTTCCAAAAGTCTTGGCAGTCATCATTTTGTGTTCAATGATGTTATCTTTGACTAATAGTTAACTCTTTTTTATGAGCAGAAACATTTAAGTGGGACAAAAAGTCAGGAAGGGGGCAAATATATTTTCACACCACTGTAAATAAAACATACAGGGTGTGCACTTTGGACACCGGCCCGTGTTATGTTCATATCTGAACCGTAATAGCAAAGCAAGCACACCTTTTAACCAAGTGCGCAACCTTAATGGCAGAGTATGTCAAATTCTATCCACATAGTGTGTACCTTGTACGCAGCTAAGTGGAGTGCAGTGAATCCATTCTTGGTCAGTCTGGAAGGGCGAAGGCCTTTCAACATTAAAGAGCTGATATGTCCCTTGTTACCTTTGGCACGCACACATGCACGCACACACACACACACACACACACACACAAGGATATATGGTTAGTAGGGGTGTCCTGGGACACCCAACTCATGAGCCAAGGTGAGGCATGAGAGTGGATCCACAAGGACGAGGCGAGATATTCACATTCATTTTAAGAACTATGAAAACAATATCACCGGATAGATATACATTTATTTAACCATGTCAAAAAAAACAATGCAGGTGCGTTTTGAAACTGTTTATTGTCTCACAAATTGATGCTCAAACATATTATTGTCAACATTTTTGGAGACTATGTTATGATAATATACTCTGTAATAATAATAATACAGCTCAGTTCTTGCCTTATCCACTTGCTTTTGTGTATTTGCTGTCAAGCAGCTATTTGATATTTATAATTAAAAAACAATATATAAGAAAAACAACATTATACATACAAATGTACATTCAATATACAAAAGGCAAATCTTTTGTTTTTATTAGTAGTATTAGTAGCATGGTTTGCCAGGAAGGCGGGGTGCTGCAAGGTGACAGAAGATTGCCTCCAAAGTCTACGTTCTTGGATTTGTTGGTCAGGGGCTGAGTTACATTGTGGAGAGTTTTTTTTTTTTTTTTTTTTTTACAGTTTTCCGACGTGCAAAGCACGGCATTACGGCGATGGAGCTCAATTCTGCTTGCCGGATTAACGCATGACACAAGAAACACTTACAGGCGCACACTTACTTACCAAATTTAGCAACTGTGTCGCTAAATTGTCAAATCCGATCTCCTCTCTGCATGAGGTGTGTTATGAAGCAGGTGATCATTGATACTTGAACGCTTACGCAGGCCCAGATGCAATGAGCGCCGCTAGAATGGCTCGGTGATTAGGGGTAAAGATAAGCCCGAACTTCTACCTGGGTTGATTTGACAGCTCTTCAAGCTGATCAAAAGTAAAAGGACTACAGCTTCTGCTGGGACACCAACAAGCAGCAAGCAGCTGTGTAACTGTGATGGAAAAAACAGCCAAACATCACTCGCTGACGCTGTGAACACCGAGGTAGGTGCATTGCAAGGTGTGCCTAAAGCACGCGCACTGCCACTTCCTTCCTACTGTATTATCATTCACAGCAGCGACGCCATTGTTCATAGTCCTGGTTGGCTTGCGGCTGCTCTGTTTTCACGATTCAGTTTCTGTCCAAACAAGAACTCTCGCCACATATGTAACCTCACGAGACCCCTAGTTTGGTCCATAAGTGTTTGGACAGCGGACAGAGTTTTTATTGCTTTTATGAACTATCACAAAGAATTCGAAATAAGTCACGCTAGAGCTATTTCATATAGAAAGTTTTTCAAAAATTGACCCCTCACTACATCACGATTCAAAAATCACGCTCTCTCTTCAAAATTTAAATTATGATTGCTGCTTTGTGGTTGAATATGGCAAAATATTAGTTAAAATAAATGCATATGGAAGCAAATTACACATACTCTTGGCCTAAATTTAGCATTTTCAAGCATAAAAATGGCTAAATGAACTAATAATAATACGTAATAATAACAATAATAATAATAATTAAAGCATGGGTTACTCTGGGGACCGTAAATCTCGACAAGCATAAACTAAACTCTGAACCTCTGATGTCACTTCTTGTTCTTGTTTACAAGGTCTCCTAGGGAACACATTTACTGTGACGTTATTTAGTCTACCATATTGGATAATAGTATAAAGCCATTTAAAGCGGTCATTACAATACGTTGATAAGAGAACAGGCACCACAGGAAAGTACGCTGTCCAGGAAAAAACAAGGAACTGCTAACGTGTGAGTCTATGTATGACATTATTTATGTCTAATATGTGTTCTTTTCTCTGATTATAGCTACTATGTTCGGTAATGCAAATGCAAAGGTGACTATATGAGTGTTATTTCATGTCTAGAGGGCTCTAATAATGTTAAAACCTGTATTCAGAACATTGTAGGCATGTTCCTATGCCGTAACTATGAAAACAGTCCAGATATTCGCAAATATTCACTCATCGTAGGGTCTGGAACCGCAATAATGGGGACGACGGCCGCACGGTGGATGAGTGGGTAGCACGTTCGCCTCACAGTCAGGAGGTTCAGGGTTCGAATCCACGATGGGGTATCTCTTTGTGGAGTTTGCGTGTTCTCCCCGTGCGTGTGTTTTCTACGGGTACTCCGCTTTCCTCCCACATTACAAAACCATGCATGTTAGCTTCATTCAGCACACCCGCAACCCAAATGAGGATAAGCGGCATAGAAAATGGATGGATAATGGAGATGACAGTACAATCATCACTTTTAAAGACATAGATGAGAACCTCCATGTGCCGCTTTTGTATTGAGAAAATGAAACTCGTGATCTATTTTGTCGACATCATTAAAGAATATTCAATTTCATTGCTTTCCCAAAGTCAGAAATTGCTATAAATCCATCATTCAATTTTGCGCCACGCATGCAGTTGTTGCTAGAAGGAAGCTGGAGCCGATCCCAGATGACTGTGGACGAAAGTCTAGAGCAGGGGTCTCAAACTTGCGGCCCCCGTCGTCATCTGAAAATGTAATGTTGACACGACCCTCACAAAGCACTGATTTAACGGTAGGTATTTATTTATTTATTGGAAGAGTATGATTACAGTTATATTGGTGAATATTAGATATTGATAGAAGAGATATGGGTGGGTGGAAGGATGCTGAGTTTGGACTTGCCAGGCAGGAGGCCTAGAGGAAGACCCAAGAGGAGGGATATGGATGCATTTAAAGAGGATGGAGGTAATTGATTGGTCAATATACGTATAGAGACTAAGATTAAGATTCTCCTCGTTTGCATATCTAGCAGTGGAATCGCGGCATGTCAACATTCAACATGACCGTCTCACTAAGGGTGTCATAAACATTTGCAAAACAAATCCCGCAAAGGACACTGGGAAGCCGGAAGTGCTCCTAGCAACGCTCCAATTTGAACGGCAGTGTTGTGTGCGGGGCTGACGAACCAACCAATCACGTTGGCGTATATCGCTCTAAGGGGCGTGGCATCGACTGGGCACGATGCAAGCAGAGAAACACTTTCCAATGAGTAAAAGTGAACGCAGCGTTGCCATGGAGGTTTTTCTGCTCTGCCTGGTAAGGTAAGCGCGGACATTCGTCCCGACTCGCTGTTCAAAACTGTTTTAAGTTGCTGCCCAGCGTGGCGTTACACGACGCGTATAGGTTAGCTCTCTTTCCGAATACATCAAAGTGAAGCGAGATCGCGACATAAAACCCGTTGGTGTTTTGCCGTCCCGGATCTGTGTGGGGGCGGGGTAAGGCTGTTTTCGCAAACCTCTACCGTTCCAGTTCAGTACCGGGGTAGACGAGTGTTTTTGATACACTGCCCCCTGCAGTTTGGGAGTATAAGCTCACACGCGGTTCCTGCGCGGATTTCCGTGCGGCGCTTTTCCGCGCGCCTCGTCCGTGCGGAAAAGTATAACCAGACCTGAGCACGCCGCGCGTCGCGGCCCCCATCCGTTCACATGTTAAATGGGGGGGGGGGAAGGCCCTTGGATGGCCAGGCAGTAGATGGGGGTTGTGGCGTACCCTCGCCTGGATCTGGTCTGGTTCACAGTGCAGATCACATTGATGGATTCCTTGCTTTTTTTTATTTTTATTTTTTTTTCTTGGAGCGTAGCCTACACCAGGATGTGTGGGAGTGGAATTGATGTAGGGACCCTGTAAAGAGCTGCACTGTTCTCCATGCATGGGCTAAAAGCGACACCCCAAGTGAATTAAATTACAAAATAAAAAGTAGGCAAGAGAAGCCATTTTCAGAAAAAACCCTAACTGAAAACAAATGTATTACAAATGTAAATAGTCATTAGTTCTTCATTTGTTTATGCATTTGTTGATTGATTGTTTTATCTGTAGTTTTGTAGAGAAAACCGTTATAAACTTAACAGTACAGTATGTTCCATACAAATTGACCACCAAAGAAGGGATGTACCCCAGGAAAGTTCTAAACTTGTTTACACCAGGCTCCTTGTCATTTTATATGCTTATTTGTTAATTGAGAATATTATTAGTTTTCCACACAACTTGTTTACACCACCGTCCCTGTCTATCTTATTGTGTGTTAAAGTTTGAGAAGATTGGATTAATGAAGAATAATAATAAATTGCATGCCGCCCGGCCCCAGCCAGACTCCGCCTCATCCGGCCCCAAGGTGAATTGAGTTTGAGACCCCTGGTCTAGAGACTACACCTGAATTTGGTCGTCAGCCAATCACAGGCTGCATTTCTTAAATGGTAAACGTAGTACTTTTGTGAAAAGGAGACAGATTATACAGACAGAGCTCCTACATTGTTTTCGTCAAAGTACCACAGTGGTAAAGAATTGCTCCATTTATAAACTCCCACTGCACTGACAAGGAAATTGCATGTTACAATGAAAATGTTTTCACTCAGAAAACTACAGCAAATCCTGTTTCCACACCTGGGGGAATGACATCCTGAAGTCAAGAAGACACTAAAGACGTCAGCCTTGGCGCAGAAGACAGACCAAGGTAGGAACAGCTACCAACCAACCACTATCTGTGGCTGTAAGTAATGATGTGTGACCATCTGTGCATCCAACAAAACTGCAGCTCTGTATAGCTTTGTACTTTACATGATAGTGGTTCTGAGGCGGCACAATTCTGCAGTAGTCATGATTTGGCAATGACTCGGTTGCGTACTAGTTGGACAGGCACTTCAAAGACCCAAATAAGTGTATAAATGCTACGCTTTCCATAATACAGAACTCACATTATGTAGCTTTTGAACCAGACCTGGAAACCTACACTACGATTACATCTTGTTTTGTTTGAACCTCGACTGTCATGGTGTGACAAAAGCAATCATTAAAATGTCTATAATTGTCCAAATACTCGTGGACCTACCTGCATACACCAACAACCCAGAATGTCAACAAATGCAAAAACTAAATGTTGCCTTCATAAGTCAGAAGTAATCCGTCCTTCCAGTGTGATAAAGAGTGTATTGTTGACGAGTTATTAATAGAGTGTGGCGGCCACACATACCTTCGCATACGCAGCAGAGATGCAGTAAGGACAGGCCCTTCGCCGTTCTGTAGTTCAAGTTCACCTTCTGAAAAGCCTCGTCTGAGCTGAACCACGCACACACACACGAATCAATATCATCCAGGAAAATAGTGAAATCCCAAACCAACCAGACAAGATGCAGCCAAGCCAAAAGAACTACACATACTGTTGAAGTTTCATGTTGTCACCTGAATGCGAGTCTGAGGTCCACAAGTTCGCTGTCTTTGAGCTGGAGGTCATCCTCCAGCTTCTCCAGGATCACAGAGTACGACTCACTCACCTTCTTCTTCCACTCATCTTCAGCAACAAACAAATTGTCCACTACTACTCATGATTCAGTGTGTGTAAAATCAAGTGTAGGCTTTGTACTTCTCATTATTATCCGCCCCGAACTGCAACTGACAGTTTTCCAAACAGAGGCTATTACCTGTACACGTCTGCGATGGTCTTGATTTGTAATTCCCCATCGATAAGGCCCGTGACTGTTACCGTATGTGCTGTGTTGTTGGTGAATGGCGGTCATACAGTCAGTCACTCTGCCACAATTGCACAAGTCCAGATCAAGAGGGGATCACGCCTGTGGGCTAAAAATAATACCAGCCAACGAACAACTCCGACAACTGATCTCCCTGCATCACTGGTGAGGGTGTGTTAGTAAGACATACGTAAACCTGAGAACACAGAGTTCACAGGACAATGGACAGTTTGGGGGAGGGGCTGACTCATCTCAACCTTTAGACCCTACCATCATTGATGAAACAATAAAATATTTCTACAAAATCCAAAACTTTTATGTTACAGATCAAATCTGCAATATCATAATTATTTGTGATTTAGAATATATTATTTTTTGACAAACTCTCTTCAAAGCAATAATAATGAATGATGGTTTTTAGTATCAGCGGGTAGCGCGGCACTTCCCGTGCAAGCTCACAGCACCAGAGGCGTCCAGGCACAACGCGGGGATGTAACTACGGAGCCGAATAACCAGCGTGAAACTAACTTCACCACAGCACACCCTGGACATGTTTGTGTGGTGATCTTCATCCGGGTGGCGGGAATCGAGTGCAACCAGCTTTGAGGCGCATTTACCGCACCTACCATGGATCAGTGTGGCCCAGACTTACAGCAACCAGACTGGCCGGATCTCGTGGCGGAAGCCAGTCTCATCCGATCTTCAAAATGCAGCAGATTGGCAGCTGATCCCAATTCAACTGTACCTATACCAACTATTACTATAATTATAACTGTTACTATACGTATGTTACTACGTATTGCTACACCAATGAATAAAGCCTCAGAATATAGACTAATAGAATAGAATAGAACTGCCTTCGGTTGTTTTTGGCTTGACCGACTTATCTGTGGTTAAAAGGCTTGTTGCAGTTTCAATAGCAGTTTCATGGGAATGAAAGGATGATTAGGTAAGGAGTTGGTAAAAACATTATAGACATGGTTTATTTCTATGGTTGGAATCTGACCACAATCCTTATTTTAGTCTGAGTGTCACTCTTCTCATCCCGAAGCAAAAACCAAAAAAGTCTAGTCTAGTCTAGTCGTTATTTGGGATTTTATCTGTACAAGCTCATCCTCGAGTCTCTTCCTGATGTTCTGCATCTCTTGTATGTTCAGACACTGCAGGCCCTCTTGTAGGGATATCAATTTTGTGTTTTGCAACTCCAGTGCTGATCCGCCCAGAATGGCCTGCAGCATCTTGAGAGTCACCGAGAATGAGGGCTGTTCATCGGCGCAAACGGGAAACAAGCAGGCGTTCCACAAACTACAGCGGGACTGGTCACCGGAGAACCTCAAGACATGGCCACCCAGACCCCACCGGGACACACAGGCGTCCAGAGTGACCCCACACAGAGTCAGCCCTTCCATGGAAGCACCAGCTCCCACGGTGCACTTCAGGTTGTCGTTGACTCCAAAGGCGAAAGTTACAAAGCCGCTTCTGTCCTCCTGGCTCACACACAGTGTCTGCATGAAGACGCCATCAGGCACTGAGACGTGTGGCTTGACCCAGCAGTGGCTGACCAGTGTGCCCCTGCCCACAGACGCCCCCTCTTCCAGTCTGGAGCGCTCCACCACAGACCCGGCTCCCACAGAGGAACTGGGATGGAGGATGCTGAAGATCACACAGGAAGCCCTATCTATGTCTTTTCCTAGGTGCTCGCTGAAAGCCCACGACTCCAGGCACAACATGCTCCTCAGGCCGTCAGCCTCAGTAAGGTGAGCAAGGTATTCGGACATGGTTCCGATGTGATAAAACATGGAGTTGTTGAGGAGAACAACGTTCAACTGCGTCCCTCTGAGAAGATGGAAAATCTTCTGGCGGACTTCCACCAGGCTGCTGTCTTGGTTGCTGACGTTGGCTGCGTTGCGGGTGTAGTCTATTGTGGCTTGGGGGCCTAACGCTTGGAGAAAATCGCCATATGCGTCAATCTCACACTCTAAAGGTCCGACCTCTTTAAGCACACTAAGGAGACGCTGGGAGGTATCAAAGTCCATATAGTAGGTGCTGTCTGTGTAGACAAACTCCTGGTCACATAGAAGAAAACAATCACTGTTCCTTTTACAAACAGCATCGCTTTCGCGCATCTGATCAATGCGCGGTTTGTGAAGAAAGCGTAAGCAGCTTCGGTTCTCCATTTGCCGAAAATCCGAGTCCTCCCGCGGCTCCAAAACAAACACACCGTGTGTGGTGCCGACGGACAGCGGCGAGGGATGGGCTAAAGCGGTGAAGCCAGGCCTGTCAAACGCAAGTCTGCTGTCGCGTGCGATGCTGTAGAGCTCGATGTCGTCTGCGCATGTCACCAGCACGCCGGGCTTCATGCGTGAAGGGAAATCCACGTACATGGCCAATTTGAGCTCCAGCATCTGATAGAGAGGGTCGCCTAGCGGCATGGTGGTAAAGATCTTCCCAAAGGCACTGGCACTTGGCAGACGCTGACTCAACCCACCTGTAGGGAAGTTTTAAGGCTTTTAGGAACATGTGGTCATTTTTGCAATATGATGTCTTCATTTGAATATGGATGTCATGCAGTGCATTGAATAACATGTACTTATTCATATAGAGTAGATACCAGCCTCACCAACAAATGGCAAGTATCAGTGACAAATTGTGACAGCTATAGAAATGTCCATTTTTGACAGACAGCTCCCTCCAAAAACGAGTTTTCCTTACTGCTTTTATGGACTTGAAAATCTACTGGCATTCCATCTGCTGGAGTCTGGACCATGATTGTACACACCTGCATGGATCAGGAGGACTCGCATCTTGCAAAGAGCCTTGCCGTAGACGTCACTGAGTTGCTGAAGGGCGTACAGGGTGGAACCTCCATTGCCTTGAAAACAAAAGTGACGTTGGCCAAAAATTAGATATACAGTGGAACCCAGGGATAAGAATAAATACGTTCCAAAAGGATTTTTGTAAGCTGAAGTTTTTTGTAACCCGAACAACATTTAACATTAAAATTGGCTTATTCATTCCACCGTTATAAGAGTGATTACAAATACAGTGAGTGTATTGTTAAATAGTACAATAATAAAAAAAGTTTTGGCAAGATTGACAAACTTTTGTAAAGCGAATTAATTTGTGTAAGACCAAGCAAAAAAATAAATAAATAAATCAGAAAGGTATTTTCGTATCCCGGATTTGTCATATTCTGGGGCATTCGTATCCCAGGGTTCCACTGTACGTGCATAACATCATATATTCCCATAGGGCTCCCCCAAATTCTTTCAAGCAGAAATTTACCCAGCAATGTTAATTTTTTTTAATTTATTTGTAATTTTTATTTCAATACTGGTCCGTGTCTTTAGTTCATCACCAATCCCAAGCAGTGTTGGTCAGCTTGTTGGGTGCGCACCAGGTTTTGGATCTTCAGGTTCATACTTGACCAAACCAACCGGGCCAAACATGCCGTCTGTGATTGCAACTTAGCACGTAACACCCCACATACCAAAATCATGGATGTTACGCCAGATGGAGACTGTAAATGTGACATACTGTACATGTATGGTTGCACTAATGGTTGGTTGTCTGTACAGGTATGTGTACTGTGATTGACTGGCAACCAGTTCAGGCGCCTCTTGCCCCAGGTCTGCCGGGAAAGGCTCCACCTTAAAAAAATGCAACTGGTTATATGGTTTTATATATATATATATATATATATATATATATATATACATATACATATACACACACACACATATATATATATATATATACACACACATATATATATATATACATATATATATACACACACACATATATATATATACACACACATATATACACACATATATATATACATATATACACACACACACACACAAAAAAACTATTGGTGTAAAAAACTATTTGCCCCCTTTTATTCTTTTGCATGTTTGTCACACTTAAATGTTTCTGCTCATAAAAAATAGTTAACTATTAATCAAAGATATACATAATTGAACACAAAATGCAGTTTTTAAATGAAGGTTTACGTTATTAAGGGAGGAAAAAAACTCCAAATCTACATGGCCCTGTGTGATGTCCAGCCATCTGTTGGTCAACTCAAGCTAAAGCCATCTTGGGTGCTGCAGCAGGACAATGACCCAAAACACACCAGCAAATCCACCTCTGAATGGCTGAAGGAAAACAAAATGAAGACTTTGGAGTGGCCTAGTCAAAGTCCTGACCTGAATCCCATGGAGATGCTGTGGCATGACCTTAAGAAGGCGCTTCATGCTAGAAAAGCCTCAAATAAAGCTGAATGACAACAATTCTGCAAAGAGGAGTGGGCCAAAATTCCTCCAGAGCGTGTAAAAGACTTGTTGCAAGTTATGGCAAACGTTTGATTGCAGTTATTGCTGCTAAGGGTGCCCAACCTGTTATTAGGTGCAGGGGTAATTACTTTTTCACACAGGGTTATGTGGGTTTGTATTTTTTTCTCCCTAAATAATAAAAGCATTCATTTAAAAACTGCATTTTGTGTTTACCTGTGTTATCTTTGACTAATATTAAAATGTGTTTGATGATCAGAAACATTTTGTGTGACAAACATGCAAAAGAATAAAAAGTCAGGAAGGGGGCAAATAGTTGTTCACACCACTGTGTATATAGAATATGTGCATTTTGGCCATACTACCACCTAAATAGACTGGATAAGTGCGAAAACTGCCTTAACTCGTTTAAAAACCACAATATCAACTGAGCAGGCGGCCACACTCGCCTATCTGACATCCAGGGGGGTCGGAGAAGACTTTGTAAGGGACTCCAAGCGGGAGCTCTACGCCGCCAACTTTTCTTCTGATCTCATCTTCGTAGGCACCCTTCTGTCTCTCGTCCATCGCGGTCACGACCACCACGTCCCAGAATTCCCCGGCGTCCGTCTGCCGACCTTGGGGGAAGCAAGACGGTTTGCACTTGCTCCGAACAGCAGCACAGCTTGCGGGGAAAGGCGCAACTCAACGTTTCCACCTGTCCGACTCACCGCGCATAGAATCGAATTTGCTCAACTTGTCCACCGTTGCACATTTCAATTGATGGAAACCACCCCGGCTCGCGTCGTCACCCGCCAGGGCCATTTCATACGCGTGGAACTGAGATCTTGTTCGTTTTAGCACCTACACCGGGTAGATTCCGCGACTTCCGGTGCCATTTCCGGGTTTCGTCTGTCACGTGACTGTGTTTACGTAGACAACAGCGCGAGACTCCAGCAAGGACAGTAAGCCGAAACAGGACCTTCCCCTCAGCATCCACTTCCATATTGTGCCCTGCGCAGGTTCGGCCTGCTGGTAAGCAGACAACAGAAACATTGCGTCGTACTGTACAGCAAATATTATTTTTTATGTTGTTTGAGCAACAGTGTTAGGAAGGAAGCGTGTCCAGTTAGGGAGAAAACCGTTCCTTTGATATTGCTTGCTCGTGTTTTTATTGACGCCTACATGAAAGGTGATATATACATACACATTTGCTTGTGTTCGGTAATTAACATTCAACCATTTCATCAAAGAGCACGCTCATCTTACACCTGTATTTTCTCCTCGTGTTAGCTAGCGAGCACATTGTACGCCGTCGTCCCCCTGGGCAGTCCGTAGGAAGTATAGTGTCCTTGATCACGACAAACGCGTTATGCGCGTTTTTATGGTTTTTAGTGCGATTAGTACATATTCAACCTTCTTCCACAGTAACTATAAAATGCCGTTTACTGAAAAGGTACGCTTGTGAATTTGTCTTGCGTGACGTGCTAATAAGGCGGCCAGCTTTGCCCAAACTTGACTTTTCCGCAAACGTTGAACTGCAGGCCTGCTAAAGGAATCTCACGCTCTGCTCACGTGTCGGCCTACGGTAGGGCCGTAGGGTCAATACTATGAATGCGGTCACAGTTAATACATTACAATTTGGTTGGGTTTCAGTATTAGTGTGACTCATTAAAATATTCATTCATTTTCTATGCCGCTTATCCTCATTAGGGTCACGGGGATGCTGGAGCCTATCCCAGCAGACTTTGGGCGGGAGGCGGGGTACACCCTGGACTGGTCGCCAGGTCAATCGCAGGGCACATATAGACAAACAAAGACAAACATTCACACTCTAATGGACAATTTAGAGTGGCCAATGAACCTAACATGCATGTTTTTGGAACGTGGGAGGAAAGCGGAGTACTCGGAGAAAACCCACACACACACACACGGGGAGAACATGCAAACTCCGCACAGAGATGCCCAACGGAGATTCGAACCCTGAACCTCCTGACTGTGAGGCCAACGTGCTACCCAGTCAGCCACCGTGTACATAAAAAAAAAAAAAAATGCATTATAATATAAAATATGGGCCGCACGGTGGCTGAGTGGTTAGCACATTGGCCACACAGTCAGGAGATCTGGAAAAACCTGGGTTCAAATCTCCGTTGGGCAACTCTGTGTGGAGTTTGCATGTTCTCCCCGTGCGTGTGTGGGTTTTCTCCGGGTACTCCGGTTTCCTCCCACATTCCAAAAACATGCATGTTAGCTTAATTGGCCGCTCTAAATTGTCCAAAGGTATGAATGTGATTGACTGGTTGTATGTCTTTGTTTGTTTATATGTGCCCTGCGATTGACTGACGACCAGTCCAGGGTGTACCCCGCCTCTCGCCCAAAGTCTGCTGGGATAGGCTCCAGCATCCCCGTGACCCTAATGAGGATAAGCGGTACAGAAAAT
This sequence comes from Oostethus manadensis, assembly GCA_024372805.1. NCBI lineage: Eukaryota > Metazoa > Chordata > Actinopteri > Syngnathiformes > Syngnathidae > Oostethus > Oostethus manadensis. Next base: position 1,133,334 of record QODF01000167.1, read on the forward strand.
GAATGAATGAATATAAAATATGAAAAGAAACGTATGAACACGATTCAATATAACTCATTTCCAAGCATGGATGTAAGCATGTTGATGTGTAATGATCAGGCTGCTNCCCTGAACCTCCTGACTGTGAGGCCAACGTGCTACCCAGTCATCCACCGTGTACATAAAAAAAAAAAAATTATACATTATAATATAAAATATGAAAAGAAACGTATGAACACGATTCAATATAACTCATTTCCAAGCATGGATGTAAGCATGTTGATGTGTAATGATCAGGCTGCTGAGGCCAGACAGGTACATTCCTAAAACAACACTGTGGTGCTGACCGTTAGCCACTAACAGACCTTACAACAGTGAGTGGATGGCCATTTTTTTCTGGGGCCTGCAAACAACAAGGACAAATCAAACTTTATAGCATCTCAGTACTTTTACAAGCCTCCCCTGTTTATGCAGGCCCTGAAAGACTGGAGGGCCGTACGGTGTCTAAATGGGCAGCATGTTGGCCTCACAGTCAGGAGGTTCTGGGTTCGAATCTCCGTTGGCTATCTCTGTGTGGAGTTTGCGTGTTCTCCTCGTGCGTGTGTGTGTGGGTTTTCTCCGGGTACTCCGGTTTCCTCCCACATTCCAAAAACATGCATGTTAGCTTCATTGGCCGCTCTAAATTGTCCATTAGAGTGTGAATGTGAGTGTGGATGTTTGTAAGTCTTAGTTTGTCCGTATGTGCTCTGCGATTGACTGGTGTGTAGGCTGTACCCTGCCTCCCGCCCAATGTCAGCTGGGATAGGCTCCAACATATCCGCGACCCTAATGAGGATAAGCGGTATAGAAAATTAATGAATGAATGAAATGTTGAATGTTTCACTCTAGAAATAACCGTAAATTAAAGACAGACGCTTTCATGTTTATTGTTCCAGTTAATCGCCACAGCATGTTACATGAGATACTTAGCCAATGAAAGTATACATAATACATAAGTCAGTCAGAAATGCTACACACCTTTAAACATTAAAATTGCCCTATCGAACACCAAATACCGACTGCATATTTGAAGAACACAGTGCATAAACCGGTACAACTCAGCAACCTGTTGCTACCTTGAAAAAAATCTGTCTGATTATTGCACAAAATGAGTCACACCAGTTGGGTCCAGTACTTAAATCCAAGAGGAACATTGTGTGCTCATGGTTCAAAACTGTCAAACCTACAGGTTACCTTCTAAAACGAGTACCTGATTTGACAAAAATACACATACACGTGCTGCATTTTCTTGGCCCTTCAAATAAATGCCCACTTATTTTCAAATATTAAAATATCACAGAGTATGGCTAAAGGTCATGTATCATTATTCGAAAAACAGAACATTACTAGACAGAGAGGTTATCTATTTTTCCTTTTGTAGAGAGAGCACACGGATGTGTTGCAGTGATGAAGTGGACAAGCTGCCCTTATTGGCCTCTAGGAAGTCACTACAGGCAGAAAAGGCACTGTAAAACGACGACGAGAGTCCAACAATGTCTGTAGAGATGTATGGAAAAACCCCCGGTGTTGCCTGGTTATAGTAGGTGACCTACAGCCAAACACACATTCTGGTTAAACTAGGCATCTTGCTTTGCAGCTGTCAAAAATTCTACCAGGTCTTAGCAGACAGCCGACAACTCTTGACCAATGTCTAACCTTGGTGGTAGTGCTGGATTCTTCCCAGATGGTGAAGCCAGCGCAGAGCACCTCTTCCCTGTTGTAGTCCTCGTTTGGAGGGTGAGTGGGCAAAGTGACAGAACGCAGAGCTATCAGATATGGGTCCCTGTGACAAATGTCAGTAAGCGCAGTTATGCAGAAAGTGATTCTGTAATTCATGCAAGGCAGCAGTGGGGGACATTCTTACAAAATGTACAGTATCTCCCGTTGTATGATCAAGGGACAATCTGATAGGAACGTAACTGAAATATAACATAAGGATAGTCGATATTTAGTGCGAGCACCTTTGCTAGATAGCACTGCCTTTATCCCCTTGGGCACGGGATTAACACAGGTTGTTGCTGCAAACCCCTTCACTCCGTCATGATCGCTTTCTTTTTCATTTCGCTGGATGCCTCACTGGTTCTCAACTGGGTTCAGGTTTGGAGGAGACATACTCGACTACTCCATCACCTTCCTCAGCAAGGCACATTCCGGAGTGGGCGTTAAAGCTCCTCATCATGCGGCCCAGTTTTCCAAGGAAGGGGATTATGCTCGATTATCACAGCACATGGTGGAATTCATGTTTACCCTCAGTGAACTGCAGCTCCCCAGTGCAAGCGCCACTCATGCAGCCCCAGACCATGATGCTACCACCACCCTGCTTGGTTGAAGGCGAGACGCTACGGTGTTGCAACATCGGGGACTCATTTTCAGTGGCAACCGGTTTACAAGCTGTACACTGACTACTCTAAACGGTGTCGTTTCTTGAGAAGATATTGTAATTAAAAAAAGCAACAAAACATATCCAAAGCAAACAATTTCCATGTTTTATGATGTAGTAAAGTACGTCACAACACACCTAACGTCACATGGTTTCCGACAGGATGCCAACAAGATAAAGTCCTGGCCTTTGCCCCCTTTGCTGACAGAGGGCGTCGCGATGCGATAAATGGTGTCGTCCTCGTCCGCCTGTGTGATCACCTCGCACTCCCTGCAGGACAGCCGCATACGGGTATTAGTAAACACTACATTCAAAGCAGTAAGCAGGTTTAGTATGCTCTATGTTGAAGTCATTTTTCAACAATGTACGTGGAAAGCATTAAAGGAATGTGTGACTGACTCATAATGCTGGTCCCACTCTTTTCTCCGCGTGAGATCGGACAACAAGCGGAACGTCTGCTCGGCTGAGACGCTGACGTACATCTCCACTTTGAAGCACAGCGTCTGGTTCTCCTCAAGCGTGTACAGTCTGACCTACAAATAGGAGCCAATGTTAGCAATGTTAAGCTTGGAAAAAGTGGGGCAGGATACTGCACATGTGTTTTGCTTCGGGGCAATAACCACCCCAAAACAAAAATCACAGGCCTTGCTTGTTCGGAGGACTCCCCATGACTGTGCACTTTGTGTAGCACAATGAAGATCAGAGTGTGTAACAGAATCACACCAATACTCACTTTATTTTTCTCTGACGTCAACACCCAGTTGTTTCTGGTGTCCATCAGTTTTAGTGCGGACACATTATTGTAGCTCAAATACATCTGGAAAAACAAAGCACTTTATCTAGGAAGCTGGGAGAGAACATCTAACCAGCTTTGAGAAAGTTGTCCGTCAATACCTGGTTACTTGGATCCCAAGGTACAGACAGCGGCACCCCGGTTTGCTTGCAGGAGGTAATATATTTCCTGTTAACACAGTCAAGCATTTACTACGCATTCCAGAAACAAAAGCAAGAGCTGAGCAATTGAAAGACCATTCAGTCGTGCTGTTTATTCTGACATTTTGGCTGTAAAATGGCTCAATCGAGATTAGAAGGCTTCTTTGCGCTGCAACAATGAGCGTATTATGCGTGACAAGCTCTGCTCAGCAATAATATTCTGCTCTGCTGGGTCACATGCTGTAATTCGGCAAACAATAGATTCAGAGCGCAACACAAACACACACACACTCTGCAAAAGTGGCACAGTTTCAGCAATACTACAACAAATAATGTATTTTTTCATGAAAGCACAGGATGCAGTAATATGTAAATAACTAGACCTGTGCAATTTCGGGGGAAATTGCGTGTGAATGCTCGCAACGTTGGGGCTAACTGCAATGCTGCTGCATGCTAACACCCAGCATAATAACATGAATGTAGCTGCCCTCTGCTGCATGCACCCTCAACTACGGTTGCTGTATGCACCCTCAACTACAGTTCTAACCCACGCACACACTTATCAAAGGAGAGACTTCTCTGGGAAGACACCTGGGACGAATCTTCATAGAAAACGCCCTCACCGTATGACGTAGAACCAAGCGGCTGCAAAGCAATCAATTACCCAACAATTTGAACATTTTGTCTTGGGCATGGTCCGAATCGGTTAAAAAATATGGGCCTCTGAAAATTTCCCCATTCATTTCCAATGGGGAAAAATTCCCAGAAAATGAGGAATTTTGCAAAAACTGTGCATTTTACAAAAATATTTTTTAAGGAGTAACTCTTTCCCCGCTGAGTTGGATATTTTGATGGAGTTTGCATGAAATCGGTTGAAAACTGTGGGACTAGTTAGCGGACAAAAAAAGGTGGAATAAAAATAATAGAATACTATATGTGTGAATGCTCCAGCATTCACACAATTATGCTTCTCAAAGGTGCCTCACATTTCTGCAAGCATTTCTATGAGAGTATGTCCTGCAGGGAAAATACTGTAGTGTAGAAAGTAAACTTAGATGTAATTTTAGAGTAGTCTACTGCTGGTATAGCAGTGTTGCACTTGCCTTATCACCGTGGTACATATTTACAATAGGCAATTACCATCACCATTACCATTACCATAGATTAACTAGCCACTGAAAATGACACAAGTGAGTACCAAGATATTTGTGTCTTGGACCAGAAATGATTGGGACCTAACCGTATATTTGCGACAAAGAGAATGGGTGGAGCGCACGTCTCCATTTTGGATACTTATGCTTAATACAATGCAATAGGTATAAAGCAGGGGTGGGTAACGTTTTTGGGGTTAAAAAAAATGACGTCTGTTTATGGCGGTAATCAAACAAAACAACATACTTGCTCACGGTGCCACAAAACAAAAACCACACATCCACAGAAAGTTAACACATCATATACATACTACTACTACAAGGGTGATAAACAACAACTATGCGATAAACATAATCCATGGATTAAAACTGTTATGTCCACACGTCCGCAAGGCATGCTGGGGATTCCAGCGGCAACATGAACAAAAACAATATGAACTATGAACAATAAAACATTGGATATCAAGAGTATGTACACATTCCTCCTTGTTTACTTTTCTGACGACGTCCTTAACATATTTTGCAAAAAGCAAAAATAAGAATGAGAGAGTACCACAAGCTACCCAGCATGACTTGCGGTGGGAATATATGGATGGGTTTTTTTGACATGGGTATTGTGCGCAGATATTTATTTGTATACCCACATGGTGCAGTAGGTAAGTTACTTTGTGTGTTGTGTGTGTTGACGTGTTTGGGTCGCTACACATTTCCTCCGACTATTTTTGTGACTCAAGCGTGCCATAATGTTGCTGGCTACAGTTTCCATTGTAAAAGGTTTTTTCTTTTTTAATGTTTGGAAACGCCTGGTGGGCCGGATAAAGGCGCTTGACGGGCCTTGACGGGTGGCCACAGTTTGCCCACCCGTGGTCTCAAGTGACATAAGTTGCATTGTTTTGGTGGCCAACCATTATTTTATTTGACTGGTATCTACAACGTACACTGGCAAACTCTTGCTGAATGGCTGAAACTCACCTATCGAGGCGTACCTTCTTCCTGGCAATGGCTTCTTGATAACGCCTTTTACCATCCTGTTACACGATTTAAACGTCACAATAATAAAATGTGGAAAGTGTTCTTTGTTTTGATAATACATTTTCTTGTCCATACAGTTCATACTGTTGGAAACCTTTTAAAAATGAAATTTCTCCAAGATGAGACAACATGAGTAACTCACCACAGGCTCGGGTTTTATCCGGGGAAGCGTGCATGGTTTCCTATTGCTGTCCAGCACCTCAAAGGTCATGAAGGCACTATTTATATGGCGCTGAGGCTGTCCACCCTGGTAGGCCTCAGCGCACACTCCCACCTCCATACTAGAACATGGCAATACACAAATGACAACTAGATGTGTTCACATTTTTTTGTGATGTGTTTTTCGGAGACTCACCTTTGTCTGAAAGCGTTGTTAACGATGGATTTCAGCACCAGTCGGTCACCAATGTGAGACGGCCCACGGAAATGGAACATGTCTATGCTCCTTAAGGTGGGATGAGCATTACACAAGCGGCTATTTGGACAACAGACAACAACACAGCATACAGTATTTTGTTTGTAACCTTCTTCTCCGTAAACCTCCACCTATAAATACAATTACCACAAAAGATTTGTATCAAATAGAAATTTTATGATCACTTTTTTTTCTGTAATTTTGCAAAATATATGAAAATTTAAAAAATTGATATGATAAACACCAGAAAGATAACATAACACAATAAAAAACATAACACACAATAATACAGCATCTTCTTATTTTCCTTTGGGCTTATCCCTTTAGGTGTCGCCACAGCGATTCAATTGCCTCCATCTAACTCTGTCTTCTGTATCCTCTTGTCTTGCGCCAACTACCTTCATGTCCTCTTTCACTACATCCATAAACCTCCTCTTTGCTCTTCCTCTAGGCCTCAAAACTCAGCATCCTTCTACCAACATATTCACTATCTCTCCTCTGGACATGTCCCAACCATCTCAATCTGGCCTCTGACTTTATCTCCAAAACCTCTACCATGTGCTGTCCCTCTGATGTGCTCATTCCTGATCCTGTCCATCCTGGTCACACCCAATGAGAACCTCAGCATCTTTATCTCTGCTACCTCCAGCTCTGCCTCCTGTCTTTTCCTCAGCGACACTGTCTCTAAACCAAACAACATCGCTGGTCTTACCACAGTTTTGTACACCTTTCATTTCATTTTAGCTGAAACTCTTCTATCACACATCACACCCAACACTTTTCTCCACCCATTCCAGCCTGCCTGCACACGCTTCTTCACCTCTTTTCCACACTCTCCATTGCTCTGGACTGTTGACCCTAAGTACTTAAAATCCTTCACTTTCTTTATCTCTTCTCCCTGTAACCTCACTCTTCCACTTGGGTCCCTCTCATTCACACACATGTACTCCATCTTCATTCCTCTCCTTTCCAGGGCAAACCTCCACCCCTCAACCTTCTCCTCAACCTCTTTCCTGCTCTCACTACATATCACAATGTCATCTGCAAACTTCATAGTCCATGGAGATTCCTGTCTAACCTCGTCCGTCAGCCTGTCCATCACCATAGCAAACAAGAAGGGGCTCAGAGCTGATCCCTGATGGGATCCCACCTTCACTCGGAACTCCTGTCACACCTCTGCAGCACACCTCACTACCGTCTTACAGTCCTCGTACATGTCCTGCACCGCTCTAACATACTTCTCTGCCACTCCAGACTTCCTCATACAATACCACAGTTCCTCTCTGGGCAGCCTGTCATAAGCTTTCTCCACATCTGCAAAAATACAATGCAGCTCCGTCTGGCCTTCCTTGTACTTCTCCTTCAACATCCTCAAAGCAAATACTGCATCTGTTGTACTCTTTTTTGGCATAAAACCGTACTGCTGCTCACGTTTGCCCTTAGTCTAGCTTCATGTACTCTTTCCCATAACTTCATTGTATGGATCATCAGCTTTATTCCTCTGTAGTTGCCACAACTCTGCACATCTCCCTTGTTCTTAAAAATGGGCACCAACACACTTCTCCTCCATCCCTCAGGCATCTTATCATTATCTAAGATATTGTTAGACAACCCAGTAAGGAACTCTACTAGTACTCTACTGTCACCTCTCCTAGACACGTCCATACCTCCACAGGTATGTCATGTATAACATGTGCAGCCTTGTTTGGCCTTTGCCACCTTTACTTTCATCCTAGGCTACTTCTCACTGTACTCCTGTCTACTCTCGTCCGTCCTCTCAGTGTCCCACTTCTTCTTAGCTAACCTCTTACTCTGTATACACTCTTGCACCTCCTCATTCCACCACCAGGTCTCCTTATCTACTTTCCTTCCAGATGACACACCAAGTACTCTCCTACCTGTCTCCCTGATCACAGTAGCTGTAGTTGTCCAGTCATCTGGAAGGACTTCCTGGCCACCCGTAGCCTTTTTCAACTCCTTCCTAAAAGTCACGCATCACTCCTCCTTTTTCAGCTTCCGCCATTTCGTCCTCTGCTCTGCCTTTACCCTCTTCATCCTTCTCACCACTAGAGTCATCCTACACACCACCATCCTATGCTGTCTGGCTACACTCTCACCTACCACTGCTTTGCAGTCACTGACCCCCTTCAGGTTACACCTTCTACACGAGATGTAGTCTACCTGTGTGCTCCTACCTCCATAATTATAGGTCACCCTATGTTCCTGTGTCTTCTGGAAGAAAGTATTCACTACAGCCATTTCCATCCTTTTTGCAAAGTCGACCACCATCTGTCCTTCTGCGTTCCTCTCCTGGATACAAAACTTGCCCATCACCTCCTCATCATCTCACTTTCCTGCACCAACATGACCATTGAAGTCCGCACCAATGACAACTCTCTCACTTCTGGGGATGTTCTGCATCATTTCATCCAGGTCTGACCAGAATTTCTTTTTCTCCATCTCAAATCCTACCTGTAGAGCATACCCACTAACAACATTGAACATCACACCTTTGATTTCTAGCTTCAGGCTTATCACTCTGACACTCTTTTTACCTCCAGGACGTTTCTAGCAAACTCCTCCTTAAAAATCACCGGTGAACAGCACCGGTGGCGGGCGTTGTTAACCCGGGCCACGTCCGATCTGGTATGGAAGTCATTTGTTTGATTCGCATGTTCTGGTTTGGCAAAGTTTTACGTCGGATGCCCTTCCTGACATAACCTGTATTTATCCGGGCTTGGGACCGGCACGATAAGACACTGGCTTGTGCCCCGTTGCGGCTACATTACAGAATAAAATAACATAACATAGCATAATATAATTTAGGAAATTGTTAAACATGTGACAATATTTATTACTGTAATATGAATTATTATTATTTTTTTATGGAAAAGGGCTATTTAAATATATAAAATTAAAGTTTAAAAATATCTAAATAATCAGAATAAAGTAGAATCAAAAATCTAAAAGGTTATGAAACAAAAATAAATACCATGTTCCAAAAATAATGTACATTATAAAAACACAACTATACACATAATAAACACATGAATACATCAAGAGGTAAAACTGAAGGTTAGGAATTAGCTATATAATATGATATAATAAAATATAATACAATATGATATCAATAATACTAAAGAAATCTGAAAGGATGCCACAAGATCTCGTATCACAAGATCTTGTGAGAATAAAACGTGATGAGATTTCTCATTCAGAAAATGAGCTTGATCATTTTGCCGGGCTCGATATATTTCCATGTGGATGCGTTTCTGTTTTCCTAATCTCTCCCTTCCAAACAGGCAGGAAAGCGAGAGAAACCTTTTTCAGTTTCAGACATTTGACTTGAACATAAACCTTTTTATATGAATTATCTTGAGCATAATGAATTGATTAATTCATTTTATTGGAATGTCAGGTCGCATTTTGAGAATGTTTCATATAAGCACTGATAAATAAGTAATAATCCTGTCTTCTAGAAATATTAAGCATAGTTGATGGATAAATTCCTTTTCTAATAATTCTTTTGCATGGTTACATTTAGATAAAGTTCCACATGAGCACTGATAAATACTGTAGATAGTAATCATCCTACATATATTTTATTCCAATGTGAAGTTGGCATTCTTTCGTTTGAATGGCTTGAATTTGAGCATTAAACCATAGCACTTACTGCTATGGTTTAATGCTGGATATTGTTTTTTACCAAATTGAATGGAAAAGTTTAACAATCACGATAAAGAAGTATATACATACAAAAATACATACAACAAATGATAAAGCCTCATTTTCCAGGGAATCCCCTCACAGTGACAGTTTTTTCCACAGATTGGAACACCAATGTAATCAAAATCTTCAAAAATAAACACTCTTAATGCACAAAATAATATCAAACGTATTTATTTGTTCATGTGATGCGCACAAAGCAATGAAGGACATTGTGTGCTGTCTCCTTTCTGCGCCATGAGGCATTCAGGCACACTTGTGATGGAGAGCGCAGGCACTAATTGTTTTTAATATTAAATCACGTAACCCCATGACAAATGGTGTACCCCGTTTTGGGAACCGAGATGTTAAATTATTGTCATCCATCTGGAGATTTGTTTTGATAAGATTCCCGGAAAACGAAAAATCAAGGGTGTTTTTCCAAATGTTGCTATTCTGCATTGCTATTGGCAGTCTAATTCCAACTCTTAAATAATTTGTGAACGCCGAAATAGTGGACACATACCTTGCTGAAATGGTGGCCACGTTCTCCATCCAAGCCATGATCTGGCCCCCAAAGGTGCTCACTTGGTGATTGGCGTGGGGCGGAAGCACCAGCTCCACGCTCTCCACTCGGGTGCGCTCGGCTGGCACGGCATCCTGGTATTCCTGGCATTCTCCTGCAGCGGGAGGAAGCAAACATTCCAGCGGTGCAGATGCCTTTTCATAAGCGCCATGCATGAGGAAACCTTACAGGCGGCGCGTACCCAGCTGAGCTGTGCTGCTGCTCAACAGGTCTGTGATGATCTCAGCATGGATGAGCCTCATCCTCCTCCTCTCTGCTGCCAGGCTGTACTCCATCTGCTCCATTTGTGTGTGAGGATACACCTGCATTAGTTGGACCTGCAACCCAAAGAGATGTTCAACAGGCGTCAGGACGACCGACCTTATATGGGAAAAAATGATTATGTCCAAATTGTGTCACACGTGTCAATATTTAAATAATGACATCACTGGTGGAGACGGTGGATGTTAGACCCCTTGCGCTCCTCCACCTTCCTTCCTTCCTTTCTTCCTTCCACCTGAGGTTGCCGCACAGGTGCTCAGTTGGGTTCAGGTCTGGAGGAGACTCGCTTGGTCACCTTAACCCTCCTCTGCACGGCACTTGTCAACTCGGATAAACTCAGCACGTATGCACCCCCAGACCATGTCTCGATACCACAATCATCTTGCCACTCCCTTGAGTTGAAATTCACCTTTCAATCAATGAACCGCAGCTCCTTAGTACCGGCAGCACTAATGCAGCATCAGACTGTGACGCTACCACCATGTGCTTGATTTGCCAGCTATGTAGACAATAATGGCTGTATGAGGGTATAGTAAATATATACTGCTGTACTTAAATGTATATCCAAGTTTACATTATTGGTGTTTCAAAAATGTTAGAGGTGTCCTGACTTTTGTGAGGTAAGAGGCCACGCTTGGGCCAGCTGGGCCAAGGGGTCTAGTCCAACCTCTGAATGATTAATTATGAACTATCTGCCATATATATTTCTCCATATAGTGCATTTTAATCCATGTCTTGCTTCTCACTCATCATACCTTCCCAGCTTCGGTTCTCCTGGCCACAAAAGTGGCGAAGGCTTGGCAAACCTTCCAATGTCTGTCAGTGTAGAGGTCCTCACATGTCACGGATATTCCAACCTAAAGTATAACAATCAACATATTCTTTGAAATAAGTCTGATATTCCCTATTGTGTCATTATTTACCACTAACCTCCATACTAGATGTGAAGGCTCTGTTAACCTTTGCTATGATGGTGACTACATTTCCCACCCTGCAACACACACACATTCCTTTTAACCATCCACATGGGCAAGTGATGACACTATCAACACAGGATATGCCGCCAGCTATCGTTACCCTATGGTATGCTCAAAATGGATGTCATCTACAGACGCAGTCACACAGGAGCAGCCGGCATGTCTCTCAGCTGAGGAGGGAGGGAAAAAAAGGTCAGTTTAAGTTGTGATAAGCTGTCATACGCACATGCAGGCCCCGGGTCAAAGCAAAAATGGCTTTTTAATGAAATTCTCACAGTCATAGGTGAGTGTCATGATGAAAAATATATATACATAAAATATATGTCTATTAAATTAAAATCTGTTTGATTCCAATTGTTTTTCTTAAGTAATAATCTGTGAATTTGAAGGTTTCCTGATCAAATACAAGGAAGGCGTGGCCACTGTGAGTTTCTGTTTGTCCGTTTGCTTGTTTGCCAATAATATAATGTTGCAGAAACATGTGTTATACACCATGGCTTTCTACACTGCGTGATGTCTTTACATCATTATTCCTGCTAATCAGGCAATAAGATGAAATGAAATGTCATACGGGGCACACCCCTGCCTCACTGACATCCTTCCGCAGAGGATAAGTCAGTGATTTGTTGCTTTTTTGACTTTCTGCTAGCCCTACCTGCAAAGAGTCAAATGCATCTGATATATTATGTTCTGCTGAATAAATGATGACTGAATATGACTATAGAATAGTGAATAGGCCGCACGGTGGATGAATGGGTAGCATGTCGGCCTCCCAGTCAGGAGGCTCAGGGTTCGAATCTCCGTTGGGCATCTCTGTGCGGAGTTTGCATGTTCTCCCCGTGTGTGCGTGGGTTTTCTCCGGTACTCCGGTTTTCCCCCACATTCCAAAAACATGCATGTTAGGTTAATTGGCAACTCTAAATTGTCCATTAGAGTGTGAATGTTTGTATGTCTTTGTTTGTCTTAATGTGCCCTGCGATTGACTGGCGACCAGTCCAGGGTGTACCCAGCCTCCCGCCCAAAGTCAGCTGGGATAGGCTCGAGCATACCCGCCACCCTAATGAGGATAAGCGGCATAGAAAATGGATGGATGGCTGATCAGACGTTTATAACAATGCATCAGAACTTCTCCCGGAGAAGAAAAGGTTGCATGTGCTTCATACAGAAATAGTCATAATAGGTAATAAAAAAAGTTATAAAAACACAATTTGCCTCAGTTCATACTAATAAATAAATGGTTCTAAAAAGTCTGTGAAAACATTTTGTTTGCACCCGAGTGAATTCTTATTCTCATTTTAGGAACAACAGGCATTTACATCACCAACTCCAAAGAAGTTCTCACCAGCCATGAACCTCAGTGCACGGTGACGTGCACTGAGCACTGAGCGTGAAAAGAATCTACCATCTCCCTCACTGGTTGGGTCCACTTTTCAGCCGCGGTTGGCTGTCGGGACGCGGCTTTTCATGAGGCCGTGAAGGAAAAACCTCCTTTCTCACTGACACGACAGCACCTCCGATACACCCCAAGCGAGGTGAGCCTACACCCACCACTTAGTACAAAGCTTTGCTACACGTCTTAAAATAAAACGTGGCGCGCGATCAGCTTTAGACATGCCAGTTAAATCATAAAACTACATTTTTGTACGTGCTGTATGGCACTTTTTCACATTCCAGCTCGCTAAAAGCACTTTTCAACTCTTTAAACGTTGGCTTCAAGGCTATGTTCTGGCCAACACACACTTCCAATGCAGGAGAGACTGCTTTAAAACTGCAAAAAAATAGTCTGACATCAGACCTTTCGGGTGTGCATGTGTAAGTGACTTGACCAGAGGGTGTTTTTGTCCACACTGTTATCAGTTTGACCCCTTCTAATCGAGGATATTTCTGTTCACCTGACAGGCAGGCAGTGGAGTCCATCCACTTAAGAAGCTGCCCAGCGCTCAGCTCGCCGCAGTGGTTGGAATGGCAAGGCAGAACTATCTGACTCATCGTCACTTCCGAGGGGTTCCGGTACGTCTCACTGGTCTCAGCCACACTGCGGTCGCCGTTTCCCGCCGACGTCATGACTACACAGACAGAAGACATGTGACGGTGGGAAATACGTCATGGCAGTGACATAATAAACCAAATTTACAGTACAGTGGTGTGAAAAACTATTTGCCCCCTTCCTGACTTTTTATTATTTTGCATGTTTGTCACACAAAATGTTTCTGATCATCAAACACATTTTAATATTATTCAAAGATAACACAAGTAAACACAAAATGCAGTTTTTAATTGAATGTTTTTATTATTTAGGGAGAAAAAATTTCAAAGCCACATAGCCCAGTGTGAAAAAGTAATTGCCCCTGCACCTAATAACTGCTTGGGCAGCCTTAGCAGCAATAACTGCAATCAAACGTTTGCCATAACTTGCAACAAGTCTTTTACACACTCTGGAGAAATTTTGGCCCACTCATCTTTGCAGAATTGTTGTCATTCAGCTTTATTTGAGGCTTTTCTAGCATGAAGCGCCTTCTTAAGGTCATGCCACAGCATCTCCATGGGATTCAGGTCAGGACTTGGACTAGGCCACTCCAAAGTCCTTATTTTGTTTTTCTTCAGCCATTCAGAGGTGGATTTGCTGGTGTGTTTTGGGTCATTGTCCTGCTGCAGCACCAAAGATGGCTTTAGCTTGAGTTGACCAACAGATGGCCGGACATTCTCCTTCAGGAGTTTTTGCTAGACAGTAGAATTCATGCTTCTATCTATCCCAGCAAGCCTTCCAGGTCCTGAAGCAGCAAAACAACCCCAGACCATCACACTACCACCACCATATTTTACTGTTGCTATGAAATGCTGTGTTACTTTTACGCCAGATGTAACGGGACGCGCACCTTCCAAAAAGTTCAACTTTCGTCTCGTCAGTCCACAAGATATTTTCCCAAAAGTCTTGGCAGTCATCATTTTGTGTTCAATGATGTTATCTTTGACTAACTCTTTTTTATGAGCAGAAACATTTAAGTGGGACAAACATGAGGAAGGGGGCAAAAAGTTTTTCACACCCCTGTGTTTCCAAAAGGCTTTACGAGAACAGCAGCATATCCCCAAAATAAGTCAGTTCATTTAGAGAGGTTCTATTCTGGCCTCCTTCCTCATGTCCAACAGGCGCGCGTTATCTTAATTCATCGTTTGTCTATATGGGCCCGGTGATTGACTTCGAACACTCCAAGGTGCAACCCGCCTCTCGCCCCTAATTGTCAACTGGGATAGGCTCCAGCTCACCTGTGACTCTCACGTGGACAAGCGGTATAGAAAATCGCCTTCTTTGTTTTAATAGTGTTAGAGATTTGTTAGACGAGTCACACTATTTTTTTGTTCATGTTCAAGGGGGTGCGGGTTCACTTTCTATAGTCAATGTAACTCATGTATGGAAATAATCCCTCAATTTTTCCACACTCCCTGGATTGGGGCAGGGAAGGGTGACGTCCCTGGTGTACAAACCTCAGGTATTCATACCAAGCCGCCCACGATCCCTCAATTTGCAGGCTGCTGTTTGATGTCACACATAAAGTACATATGCAGAGGAAGGGTCATGCGTTTGCTGTTATCTTTGCAACGACCTTTCGTCTGATTTCAGGTGCTATTTGTGATCCAGTCACAAACAAAGCACAAAGCCTGCGGGGTTTTTTTTTAAACTGTGTTTTGGAAACATCCCGAGCTTGTCCGTGGAAATGTGCAATGCAAACGAAAAAGAAAAAGAAAGTCATTGGAAGAAAGCGAACTTACCCGCGAGCGGGGAGTCTAGTCCTTCAACGTTGAAAGCCAGGCAGGAAAGTGGAAACGGCGCAGCAAGTTCTTTTCAGTTCCCCATTTGAAGTGTCAACACACGTCAAGCGAGAGCAGGCACGCCACCGCATTGAAGTTAGCGATGGGTCGTTCATCAACGATGCGTTTTTGTCGAACCACTCTTAACGTCTCGCGGAGTGATTCGTTCTTAAGGCTAGGTTTGGCTTATGGGGCTGTCACGTGATGAGCGAATGACTCAAACCCGAACACTCGGGAGGTGAACTAATCAATTCTCTTTCCGGCTCAGGCATCAGATGTTAGGCTTAAGGGGCTGTCGCGTAATGAACGGACGACTCGAAAAAGGACAAAAAACTAGACAAAATACCCGGGTAAACAATAAATGAATCTTTTCAGTTTCTTATAGCATTATAATTTTGTCTTGTTTGTAGTGTGATTGACGTTTGTGTAAGCAGTAGACGTGATAGGGAAGAAACATGTTGCATTTTAATAATATTTTTCTTAAATGAACGAAATGACTCGAAAAAAGATTTGTTCTTTTTCAAAGATCTGAGTCGGTAAAATGATCCGAACTTCCCATCACTAGAAAGTGGGGGAGCAAGAGAGAGAGAGACATTCCGCTCTACTGGGTACTGTGTCCTGCACTTTTTAAGGTGGAAACGTGGAAATACAATTACTCGTGTTAAAATCCTGTTAAAAGCGGCAGCATCACAGTCTTTTTAAAACACATTTCTTAAGCTTCAGCTTATGAAATATTTGTGTTTAAACAAACGTTCATTTTTGTATGCTGGAGCCTATCCCAGCTGGCTTTGGGCGGGAGGCGGGTTACACCCTGGACTGGTCGCCAGTCAATCGCAGGGCACATACAGACAACTAACCAATCACCCTCACATTCATACCAATGGACAATTTAGAGCCAATGAAGCTAACATGCATGGTTTTGGAATGTGGGAGGAAAGCGGGGTACCTGGAGAAAACCCGCACATGCAAACTCCACACAGAGATGCCCAACTTGAGATTCGAACCCTGACTGTGAGGCCAATGTGCTACCCACTCAGCCACCGTGCGGCCTGTGTTTCAACAATCACGTCACATATTTCAAAGTATTGCAAGGTGTTATTAAGGCAGGTTGTCTTACATTCAGGTGTCTAGAACAGAAACTTATATGCGGCAGAAAAAAATATGATTGATGTTATTTTAAGTGAACTGTTTGTCGATTAGGCCCGCACGGTGGATGGCACACAGTCAGGAGATCTGGAAGACCTGGGTTCAAATCTCCGTTGGGCATCTCTGTGTGGAGTTGGCATGTTCTCCCCGTGCGTGTGTGGGTTTTCTTTGGGTACTCCGGTTTCCACACATTCCAAAAAACATGCATGTTAGGTTAATTGGTGACTCTAAATTGTCCATAGGTATGAATGTGAGTGTGACTGGTTGTTTGTCTATATGTGCCCTGCGATTGACTGGCGACCAGTCCAGGGTGTACCCCGCCTCTCGCCCAAAGTCTGCTGGGATAGGCTCCAGCATCCCCGTGACCCTAATGAGGATAAGCGGCATAGAATGAATGAATGTTTGTTGATTTGTAAATATTGTAACAGGTTAAAATAACACCATCAGACGTTTCTGTATAAGAAGTACACACAATTTCTTGCCAAGACTAATTTGCAATCTCTGTCTCTGGTTAGTTAGGCTATTTTAATTTTATAATCAGTCTTGTTAAAAAAAATACATCACTTAAACATAAAACAAATACAACTCTTAGATATACACAGCCTGAAAAAGGGATGTGCATATTTAAGTGCAAAATATATGATTGCAAAAACAGTAATTTTCTCTACAAATATGCAAGTGCCTCACAATAACTTATAATATCTTCAAAATGATGCTTACTTCTGTAGTCCAGTTCAAAAAGTGAAACTCTTTTATTTTATATATTCGCAGAGGGAATATTTTTTCACAATTATGGGTTACAACTAATTTTAAACTAATCAGTATTTCCTACAATTTGAAAATTTGTGAAAAAATAAAATACTGTAAACTGCTGCTTCACGCTGTACTTGGTTTTTAACCGGTATGTTGGTCTAAAATCAACATATTTCGCTTGTGTAAACCTACAAACCCAGCAAGCAACGACAACGGGGAAAGTAGACCTTAAATAAAACATCCTCCTCCGATTGGCTAGTGAGGGCATCAGTCAGGATTTGGCCCCGCCCTCCCCCCTGTTGCCTGGACCAGGCTCGGTTGAGTTCCCAGCTGAAGAAGAAGAAGAAGAAGAAGAAGAAGAAGAAGAAGAAGAAGAAGAAGAAGAAGAGTGTGGTTGGCGTGCGAGAGGGTCGCGGCCGCGATGATCCGACAGATGAAGAAATAATAAAAGGGGCGACAGAAAGGGGGAAGAAAGCGTCTATTCTACTTCGCACAACAATGTTCCCGAAAGGCAAAGGTAGCCCGGTGCCCTCGGACGGCCAAGCGCGAGAAAAGTAAGGCCAGAAAACGTTCACGGATGTGTCTTTTCTCGCCTGGGAAAGTGCCTGTTGTTCGCTGGACAAGCTAGCTCAGCAAAGAGGCGATCTCCTGCTAGAAGGGAATTGAATGAACTCGTCGCTCGCTTCCCCCTTTCCACACGCATTTACGCTGCGGTTGGCGTGTCGTTTGGTGACCGAATGACGAGCAATTGCGTGACGTTTTCGGGGGGAGGGCTGGAAAACAATAACACGGCTCGGCTACACATTGGAGCCGTGGCTTTTGTTCCCCTCTGCCTGCTCGGACGCAGCAATTCCGCCCAGACTGCGATTATTGTGTGTTTACTGTAGAGGCTACTGCTGCTCCTGTTCTGTTTAACACTAGGCTGGGGTGCCCATTTCATGTTTGTCCCCACAGCCAGCCTCCTTGGCAGCCATTGTGCACCAGGCCTTGCTCCCCATGCTGTGTGTATTATTTCAATGCACACATTACTTCTCAATTTAATGTGACACAGGTTGGCTCTTTACGTCTATGAATATCTGCTTCACATCGGCGCACAGAAGTCAGCACAGACCTTTTTGTCAGAGGTAAGCACCATCATGTGTAGATTGTCCTCATTCACTTAATGTCAGGCTTATTAAAACATAATAATATATCCCCCCTCTGTAAGATACGGTGGGAGAAGAACATAACTCTTGGAGAACCCCCCGGATTCCTGCATTCCTGGTGGTGGTGAGTGATCTGCGATTGCGATCGCCAGTGTTGTTTACTTGCTGCCGTTTGTTTCATGCCGCCTGTGTCGTCCACAGTGTGTTCTGGGATTTATATTGTGCTGCACCAGAGAGGAGAGAGACATGTGACCACTCCAGTGAAGCGAAAGCCTTCCATGACTATGTGAGTTGTGTATTTGTTCTCTCTGCTGCTGGCGACATAGGCCTGAATTGTTGCACACAAAAGAGGGACATTTGACAAAATAAAATAATGTTCACAAGGATATCGCTCATCAGCAGTAATTTGTAGGACAGTTATTGTCCAGAAAAGTTTGTTATCGTGACACACTTAATGATTATGCATTTCTAGTTAGTTTTCTGGTTGAAAAATATTTCACCCACATGGCATGAACCTGCGTCCTCCACCTTCAAGTCTGACAACTACCCTGTTGTTTTTCTGTGATACTCTTTTACCATTCATTTATGGTAAATTTTTAAGACAGAATGACTTAACCGAATATGGTGGTGTGAAAAACAATTTGCCTCGTTCCTGACTTGTTATTCTTTTGCATGTTTGTCACACTTAAATGTTTCTACTCATAACAAATAGTTAACTATTAGTCAAAGATAACATAATTGAACACAAAATGCAGTTTTTAAATTAAGGTTTACGTTATTAAGGGAGGAAAAAAACTCCAAATCTACATGGCCCTGTGTGATGTCCAGCCATCTGTTGTTCAACTCAAGCTAAAGCCATCTTGGGTGCTGCAGCAGGACAATGACCCAAAACACACCAGCAAATCCACCTCTGAATGGCTGAAGAAAAACCAAATGAAGACGTCGGAGTGGCCTAGTCAAAGTCCTGACCTGAATCCCATTGAGATGCTGTGGCATAACCTTAAGAAGGCGGTTCATGCTAGAAAAGCCTCAAATAAAGCTAAATTACAACAATTCTGCAAAGATGAGTGGGCCAAAATTCCTCCAGAGCGCTGTAAAAGACTTGTTGCAAGTTATGGCAAATGTTTGATTGCAGTTATTGCTGCTAAGGGTGGCCCAACCTGTTATTAGGTGCAGGGGTAATTACTTTTTCACACAGGGTTATGTGGGTTTGTATTTTTTTCTCCCTAAATAGTAAAAACATTCATTTAAAAACTGCATTTTGTTTTTACTTGTGTTATCTTTGACTAATATTAAAATGTGTTTGATGATCAGAAACGTTTTGTGTGGCAAACACGCAAAAGAATAAAAAGTAAGCAAATAGTTTTTCACACCACTGTATGGCCTTTCAATGCAAGCCTAAATTTTCATCTTGTAGTTTGCATGACGCATCCAACAATGAGCTTTGTAGGGTTCTGGGAAAATGATGCTGATGTCAGCGTGTCCTGAGTCAGACCTGTCGGTACATGTGGAGAAATATTACCTGGAGAGGAATAATCTCTTTTGATTAGTGGTGAAGGGGGAGCAGAATCTTTCAATGTATGACTAATCAAGTGGGTTTTTGTGATAGTGCATTGATTATTATACCAAACATATATAAGATTTCACAAGTTGTCTTGCATACAACCCAAAAGATTAATTGAGCAAGCATCAATTAGGTATTTGCACCATTAGCAAAAAGTACAAGTATCGACATGAAGGGGTTAAATTGAAGACGTCCGTCCTTCTCTTGGCACATCGTTGTCAGGGTAACAGGCCTTCCTTTCTAGCAGGTGACCTAGGAGCTGACGAGAGAGACTATAGCAATGTACTGACCTTTAAATAACCACTGCTTTTTGTTGGTACTTGTTCATATAAGATGGAAAATAGGCATAATTTTATGGGGACTGCTCTTCTTTACACACTTAATTTCACCTTTACTTTACATAAGCACGTACGCAAAGTGTCCCATATTATATTCTCTGTCAGCAATTTACAGTATGTAAGTCTCAGAAGTCCCACAATAGTGTATCGGAAGCATGTTGGCCAAAATGTAGCCTTGTCCACACAGGAATGCTCCCAGGTTGTTGTTGTTGTTGTTGGTTTTTTTTTTGGCATGTGTGGGGGCTGGAATTAATTACGTCATTTATAAGGTAAATCTTGTTTCATAACACGGAAATTCTAAGATACAAAGCCCTTCTGGAATGATTTTTTTAATTTAATTTTGAGGTTCCATTGTATTTGTGGTGTTTCTGGGTTTTGACAGCAGTACACTTCTGGTCACATGATGGCAATGGGTGGCGATCTTATTATTTTCAGAACATGGGGGTTTGCTTGTCCATATTGTAACAACAAGCAGGCATTATCAGATTTTTTACACTCTGAAGCCGTTTTTCTAAAATAAAATGCTTCAGGGCAGCCAGAATGCCATTGCTGGATGAAATGATAAAATACTTAGCCATTTAGATCTGAAAATGTTCCCGTGAGGACAGCCCCTTAAACAGTTTAAATGGTCTGTTAGTATACCCTACAAGGAACACACCATTTTGAGTGTCTGTAGCTTTAGGCTGAATCCCAATTCTACCCCGTAACCCTTCCCATTGGTCTTTCCCCCTTCCCTACCCCTTAAAATCTAGGGAAAGAAGCCACTAAGAAATTGGACACCACTTGATTGTCTTTATTACATCATCATCCTTCACTTCTTGTTGGCTGTGACATAAGCAGATGAGATAGGTAAATAGTTCTTAGTAAACGTTTCCTACCATAAAGTAAGGTGCATACATTTCTACATTGTTTCAATGTTTTGTAGTCTACCTCACAATCTACCTTTTTTAAATAAAATGCACACCTTTTTACAAACTGTGAGATTTATTGCAAAACAATTGTATGAAATAACGTCTTACAAGCAGCATTGTAATAACATTTATGAAAATGTATCAAATATACATATGAAATTCAAATAACAAACTTCACCAACAAATGTATAAATGTTATCGGGCATCATTTCAACGCTTAAAAGCCTCCCTGTTTTGGCCTCGCTCTCCTCCTGTCGTTGATGATCTCTCTCGGATTCTTTTGTTAGAAAGCCCAGAATGGCATTTTTTGGTACTGGAGTTGTATGGTGTAGCAGAGGGCTGACTTGGCTCACTTGGCTCAGCATCTCCTGCAGGAATGACACGCGCATGATTGATGGACTACAAGAATTAACTAATTATAAATACAATAAAAATAGTAATATAGTAATAACATGCTAACAACAAAATAGACAGGGCAACATTAGATTTCAAAAATTGAATAATCGTTGATGGTGTGCTGTCCACATGTGGCCAAGTTGTTGACATCTTTTATTTAACTCACTTCCTGACCATCCATACTGAGTACAATACACATACCCCACCATGAGAATCATTGGTGGAATAGGGTGGCTATAATTCACAGCAAACAGACGTCACTAAAATGTGCTGTGTGTCATGAATGATTCGATTTCTATGTATAAAACCAACAATTTAAAACATGGCGGATATTTATGTGGAGTAGCATATGATTGAATATATAATAAAACAGTCGAAATACCCCAACCCCATTGCTTATTACGCATCTGATCTAAAAGAATAATTGAAGGATAAGCAACTCCAGAATAATTTACACTTGCCATTCTGTGTTTTGAAGCCGACCAATCTTCAGCTGCATATCTCTTCCGCATCAGACACTTAACTTTCATGGTTTTAATGTGGCCTAGTTCCTTGTTCTGCACCTTGTCTTTCTATGTCCTCCTCAAACTATTTACACATGGCTTAAATCTTTGCTATGATAACTGTAAACAGCCACTGTCTGTATACCGCCATGTTTGATTACGTGTGAGGATCACTGTGCTCACATCGCATTGGAAATGCTGTTTATTGTTAGCAGCTCCCCCCATGAACAGTTCATGTAATCTTTGAAAATTCACCGTTCTGTTTCATAAAATGAATAACGCAGGACATAATTACAAACAATATAGAACATATTTAGGCAAAATTGATAAATCATGTCAGTGACCCTTTGAACGTTGAGCTGTGCATGGCCCCCACCTGTCTTTGACAGTGCCTCTCCAAGAAGCGCTATTGTGCAACTTTTTACATATACTGTATAATATACAGTAACTATGAAGTTGTTATAGATCCCATACAGCATATTACATACAACATGATAAATAACATTAAATGCAAGGCTCCGGTTCCGGTGTCTGTAGGTGACTGATGCATGGTTGCTAAAGCTCCAGACTTGATTATATTGTTTACAAATCTACCTTTCTTGAAGTGCTGGGCATATATCCGGGACGGGCTCATCAAGCTAGTGGGGTGTCATGTCCACGAGCAAGGAGGTTTTTCCGACATGCGATCATAAAAATCTGAAACTCCAAAAGCTTGCCTGTTCCCTCAAAAGTAGAGAAAACATTTGAGGGAGATGATAAATTATGCTCATGTCCGGTGCTCATAAACCACCTCTTGGGACACACCACTCTTAGAACATCATTAAAAGTTAATTTTGCATAGTAGGCGACCTTTGTAGGCTATTCTACACAATAGCACTGAAAACGGAAGGACAGAATGCCCATATAGTAATTTGGTTCAAATCTGGTCTGCCATTTTTGTGGGAAATACACACACATTTTCTGTGACTCGTTTGTGCCGTGACTATCTAAGGAATATGTTACAAGGACTGGTCCTTCATCCCACTCAAGAGACTTAGATTTTAACTAACATAATACAAACTTGTTGTCATGCTCTGCCCATGCGCTATAGCAGATGGTAACATGTTTTTTAATTTAGCTTTTCCCACATCTTGTAGACGTTTCAATTTGTTCGCTATAGTACACATAGTCTCATATATTTCATTTTGGAAATTATTAAACTGTCCGGCTTCCTGTGTGTTCTTGATACTTTTATTATTTTTACTCTGAATCACCAAAAAGGTAATTTATTTCTTTTAGGAAGTATTAGAAATGAAGCACTTCCAGAGGTCCTTATGCTGCTTTGCTGAATTATTGAGGCACTTTAATTAATTGGTAACATAATAATCTTTAGGCAAATAAGGTAAGAGTGCAACCTCTTTAGGAGCTTTCTGCACGGTTGTCTTCCCGCCGACATCTTGTGGTTGTCCTTCACTCTGATGTGCTTTCGTTGATGGGGGGCGGGTGGGGGTGGTGTCAGGCGGCTCTGTGTCTGTGGACAGTCCTAGTCCTTGGACCGTTGCCATTGTCTAGGTGTGGGGGAGGTGTGTGTTTGTCGCTCCGTTGGCCGCGAGTGCTTATAAAGCCCTGGTGTATTCACGATGGTGATGCAGAACGCTCCCCAAGGGAGCCCCGTCGCCATGACACCATTGGCTGATTGATGGCTGTCACGGGAGGTGAGGCCCAGATTAAAGAAAGAAAAGGGGAGTGGCACTATGGCATATGCCCAGCATCCACCAGGAAGAGCTGAAACGAGGTGGAGGAGGGCAGGATTGAAGCGCCTCCTGAGAGGAGGCAGAGTCAGGATCCAGACTGGCTTTTTTACGATGTTGAGTAATGGTTAAACATTTACAAACTAAGCACAAGGCCTTGTGTCTTTGCACTGCTGATTCTAATGGAAGACGTGGGATTCTTAAGACCTGGCTTGGTCGGGAGGTGGCAATTGGGTGGTTAGTGTCTCACCCCGGTCTTATCCTTTTTTCTTCACCCTCTTTTATTTTATCTCTACCTTTCTCATTGAAATTGTTTGTTATAGCGAGGCATGTTTACGTCCATGTGTTCCTCCTCCATTTTAAAAATGTTTGACCTTTTATACCCACATTTGGTAAGGGTTCATAGAAGTTCTTAAATTTGCATGGGTACAGCGTAAATCATGGTTGTTGGGGGGAGGGAGGCAGTCCATCTTAAAGCAGTCGCTAAAGAAGCTGTCAGGAAGGCCTCGGACAAGAGCTCACAGCCTGAGGCACGGTTGAGACATCTGCCCCCCTTCCTGTTCCAGAGCGTCTTTATGCAGACGTGGTTTGTTTATAGACTGGGAGCTGCATCATGCTCTTTGGATCAAGCCTACAAATACAGCTGTTAATTTACAGTCTTTGTTAATTTCACAACACAGTTGTTGGTAGGTATTTGTTTTTTCCAAGCACTACAATGTATTTCGTAAATTTGATTGAGTTGAGTAGAATTCATTTGAAACTATTCTGAAAATGTTGCACAATTTCTTTATTTTGTACTTTTCCCAGCATTATTAAAAGGTTATGATGCCACTGTGATGGTAAAAATTTTGATGGGAATAACAGGGGTCAGTGATGTTGGATCTGAGAGAGGACCCGCTGGCTCATTGTCTCTGTTCTACTGTAGTACAGTACATCCCAAAAGGATTTAATGGGGTTCTTCCAAATCGAACTCACCCGAGCATGCCTTTGTGAGCCTTGTTTTTTGTACTAGGACGCAGTCATACTCTCCAGTTTACATCCATCTAGATGTAAATAGAAGAATCAGGATTTCAGTGTGAGTCTTAGCCCTCATGGCAATATACTGAAATGAATAAAGACAAAACACAAATAAGGCACCAACGAGCTTAATCTGTTCAAATAAAAAAACATTTTTTGCATTTTTCCTTATTGTCCTTTAACACCAGCTTGTAAAGACTCACAAAAAGTGTGCCTGTGTGGTGTTGGGGCCTGAGTTGTCAGTCTGGCCTCACTTCTCTCTCCACTGAGGTATTTCACAGTGGCCTTGCAGTGGCAGCCCGAGCAGATATAATTAGGGAGAGTTGCAGTCGATACAGGGAGTGTGTTGGCTATTGACCAGTAATGTCTTTAGTCCTGAAGGGCTCCAGAGAGTGTTTGCATATTTGAGTGGGGCTGCTCGTACATCCATCCTTCCATCACTGTCGTAATCGCTCCCTGTTTGTGTACCATCTACATGGCCAAAATGGACCCCAATTGCAGCCTTCTCCTGTTCCAACATCACCGCAGCTCCGAAGGCATTAGCACATCTCATGTTGCCTCTGCTACAAGCAAGAAAAGCCCTGGCAATTAAGGAGAGTGTGACCAAAGCAAATGGCACATTAGTGAATTACGCTGTGGTTTTTGTGCAGGAAATCGGTCCGGTATGCCTCTTGCTGTGTAGTAGCACTTTGGAGCCATTGCCCTAGTGGGGTATTGCTGATGCTTATCTGATTCACTGTATCTTGGATCAGCAGGGGCTTGGGATTTGTCTGAAGGACTTCTTCCACAACGTGGAAGAATAAAGTGAGAGGTTGCGTCTTACTTATTTTCGAACATGCTTAACCAGTTACAGCATTCCTGACAAGGAGTACAAAGAAACTGATCTCATTTTATCTTACCTACTATATGTCCAATAATACTAGTAGATATTGACATGAAATTAGACATTGGTATAGTTTTTTTCTCCCAATAATGATATTAGCAGAAGTGTGACGACATTCATGTTTGCGGCCTGGAATTATTTTTGCCTTTGGATTGTAAGACATGCAATTTGTTGCGTTTTGCTTTTGCATGTAATGCGGCAAGGTACCACTGCACATGCTTTCCAGCAATCGCCAAGCATCTGCACGTCGTGCCAAAAAGGAAAGAGAAAACCAAAATACTAGCACAAAACAGGAAACATGAAAACTAAGAAAAAACAAAACTAGTCCAATCTCTCGTGGAACATGTTACAGTATTAACATTTTGTTATGCGATGGGGTAGTAAGGCATCTTCCTTCAATACCTGTAATCTCATATCACGCCTCAGAAAGCATCACTCAAAGTAACTTGTGTTGCATATCCACATTTTTCTTAGCCCCCATGAGCCTTTGCGTGAATTATGGGCGAACCATCCAATAGACACTGGAACAGGCATTTATTTATATTACTGTTAAACCGATTGCGCAATTCCTCTTTTTTTTGGCTCGATAACTACAGAAAAATGTGGGAACATCAGCTGTGATGTCTTAAACAAGGCGATGTAAAAATTCTTTTGCCGACTAAAATTGAATAATGTGAGAAGGAGCTGGATAAGTGGCCAAACATCATCTATAGTAGCATTTTTAGCTACCTTCTCAACTCTACTGCGGCAGATGGCGAGGCTATGAACAATCTTAAAAGCTCCGAGGCATACCTTCATAGCGCTAAGGTTGGTCGTGTTTTGTTGAAAAATGTTGGGCACTATCTTATGTATCTAAAAGCAGATGTTGAGCCAATAATGCCAATTGATGTAGAGAGAATGAGCCCATATTGCACAACACAACAAAACCATGCAGATTTTTTTTCATTATGCGAGTTTTAGTTGGTGTCTTATTCATTAACTGCCTGAAAATGCCGCTCCGCATTTTCCTTCTTTGGTGTTGCGATTGTAGTGTAGCAGTTGCAACAAACGTACTTTGAAAACCCATCCGTCTATCCATCAATTTTTTTATGCCACTTATCTCAAACGTTGTTCTATACGAAAGTTACACTATTTTTTCCTTCTTACTTGGTTCAGCTCCCCCAGTCATTTTCATACCCCAGAGGTAACTCGCTGCTAGCTTGTTAGTTTTATTGCACTTCCCACCAGTGTTTCCGCATGCGCAGTGACTGTCAATCTTAATGTATTTTTCTTTTTTGATGTATAATAATTATTTTTATCAGGCTAGTAATCTCTCATATGAGTGGTCCCCAACCCTTTTCTTATTTAGACTTAGCAAAGCAGAGGTGGGGGTTTGGGGGATGCAGCTGTGGTTTGGTTCAGCGCCGTGAATGTCTTGCGATCTACCCACAATGTCTTTGCAATCAACTGGTAGATAGCCATCAACGTATGGTCTACAGGTTAGTTTACACTTGGACCCTTTTTGTCCCGGCAGCAGTATGCAATCTTCGGTGCCAATGATTAAATTGATTGTAAACTGTGTGCAAAGAAATGTATGAAATGTTGAAAATTTATGGCAAACATAATTTCTGTGAGCTAGTCATGAACACAACGTGAACGCATCGCAACCTGTTTGCAAACAATGCAGGTATCAAAGTGTCTCTCGATCACATTAACTTTTTGACTAGCTCTTAGAGTAAGTCGGGGGGGAATTATTAAGTAACTTCTGTAGCCTCTAATTCTATGATAGATATACCTTTTTTTTCCTGCAAAGAGAGCTTCTAAGCTAGGGGTGATACCTGCAGTGTGGCATCACACAGAACAAAGTGTGCTAGGAGACAGACGGTTCTTCTGCAGCCTAGGCTCCAGTTGCTGCCCTTCTCTGGTGAATTTTGTTCTGTGAGTGTACTGTGCTGTGCATTAAAAGAGACAAGATTTTGGAAGTCTGCTGTGAGAAGGTTGATAATCTCCTGCAAACGAACCTCCACTTGTCTGCCCTGATCTGCTGATTTTATTGTATGAGAAAACATTCAGAAGACAACATAGTAAGGGCATTATGCATATCTTTCATGCGATAAATTATTACCACCATCACCTTTACCCTCTGTTTAAGATCCATTCAGTCTGTAAACCTGAAATCAGGATATGAATATAATAGTGATAATTAATATTGGTAATGGCCACCATAAAGCAAGTAAATGATGCTTCTAATAGGTCATCATATATAAGCAATACAGTATCTGCACTATACATGTGTGGTATGAGGTATGATATTCCTATTCTATTCCTTATATAATGGACTGTAATGCAATGACCATATTATATAATTGTGTGAATTTCCATGCCAATGTTAAATAAATGATCATAGAGTTAGTACAAGTACGTACTTCAAGGAGATTAATAGACAGCATGTTATTTTGGCCTTCCATAGTTATGAGTAATGAGCCTTCTACTGTAACGATATCCAATAGTAATCGAAACACAAGTAACGTTCATGTACCTCATTCATGTACTGAGACAGAACCATTTATTTGTATTTTGATTTAAATAGATGAATGTTTGGACATTGCTTGAGCTGTAACCCCAATCTGTTACAAAGTTTGACACAACACACAAACACACAAACTTTTCCCGGTGGTTCTCACTTGCTTGGATTTTAAAGTTACCACATCCCCTCCGTTTATAACCCCGTTTTCTCTGTGTAAAAAGCTTTTGAATGTTAGTAGGAAGTTCATGTATATTGGCATTACATAAAAGCCGTACAGTGTAAAATCAACTAAATCAAAGAACTTTAACAGTTTAGACTGCAAAAATTAAATATTGGAATGATGACAAAAAACTAGCCCCGTGTATAGTTCTTACTGCACGCTTTTGGAGTACAAAGAGAGGGAGTAGTGAACTTTTGTAATTATTCCCCAGTACAACTAATACAGTGCACTATATTCTAGAAAATATTTAGGTTTATTGATGATTGACACACTTTTAGAGATTTTATTTAGCATGTCTTTCCAATTTATTTTGCTATCAATAGTTACTCCTAAAAATGTATTTTCTGTCACTTTATCTATTACAATACCATCTAATTTTATTACCAAGTCAGAGGTTTTTTTTTTTTTAGATCATTTCCAAAAAACATAACTTTTGTTTCCCCACCACGGAGGAGACATTCCATGTACTGACAACTAGCTTCTGTAGCCGAGGATCGGACCGCAAAGGCCTCCGCTTCCGGCTGCCACCCAGCTCACTTAGCACCCGACCCCATTGGCCCCTCCCACGAGTGGTGAGCTCATGGGAGGGGGAAACCCACGTTATCTTTTCGGGCTATGCCCAAGTGGACCCCATGGGTCCAGGCCCAGCCACCAGATGCTCGACATCGTGCCCCACTTCCAGGCCTGGCTTCAGAGGGGGACTCCGGTGACCTGCGTCCGGGCGATGGACTGAGCTTTTTGAGCCTGAGCTGGTGCGTCACCTCAACGCACAGCAAGGGTTCTGGAACCAGTCCTCGAGAGGGGCTGGACTTCATTCCACTCTGGTGTTGCCAGCAATGAGAGGCGTCGGGCAGGGGTGGCAATTCTTGTTGCCCCTCGGCTCCAAGCCTGCACGTTGGAGTTTAACCCAGTAAGTGAGAGGGTAGTTTCCCTACGCCTTCGGGTGGGGGGACGGGTCCTGACTGTTGTTTGTGCTCATGCACCAAACAGCAGTTCAGAATACCCACCCTTTTTGGAGTTCGTAGAGGAAGTTTTGGAGAGTGCTCCCTCCGGGGATTTTCTTGTTCTACTGGGTGACTTCAACGTTCATGTTAGTGGCGACAGTGAGACCTGAAGAGGTGTGATTGGGAGGAACGGCTTAACCCGAGCTGTGTTCTGTTAATGGACTTCTGTGCTCGTCACGGATTGTCTACAGTATAACGAAACACCATGTTCAAGCATAAGGGTGTCCACATGTGCACTTGGCACCAGGGACACCCTGGGCTGCAGTTTGATGATTGACTTTGTAGTTGTGTTGTTGGACGTGCGACCACTTGAGTGTTTTGGACACTCGGGTGAAGAGAGGGACCCAGCTGTCAACCGATCAACACCTGGTGGTGAGTTGGTTCCGATGGTGGGGGAGAATGCCGGTCAGACCTGGCTGACCCAAACACATTGTGAGGGTCTGCTGGGAACGTCTGGCAGAGTTTCAACTCCCACCTGCGGGAGAGCTTTGACCATGTTCCGAGGAAGGCAGCGGACATTGAGTCCGCGTGGGCAATGTTTCGTGGTTCCATTGTCGATGCGGTTGATTGGAGCTGTGGCCGTAAGGTGGTTGTGCCTGTCGTGGTGGGACTCCCAGAACCCGTTGATGGACACCAGTGGTGGGGGATGCCGTCAAGCTGAAGATAAAGTCCTATCAGGCTGTTTTGACCCATGGAATTCTGGAGGCAGCTGACAGGTACTGGCAGGCCAAGGGGTCTGCGGCTCTGGCAGTCACTGAGGCAAAAACTCGGACATGGGAGGCGTTCGTAGAGGCCATGGAAAATGACTTCCGGATGGATTCAAAAAGATTCTGGTCCACCATCCGCCATCTCAGGAGGGGAAAGCTGGTGGGGGATGGTGTGCTGCAGACATCGAATCGAGATGTTGTGGACCGGTGGAGGGAATACTTTGAAGACCTCTTCAATCCCACCGACACCTCTTCCAACGTGGAAGTAGTGCCTGGGGACTCTGAGGCGGGTCCCCCTATCTCTGGGACTGAGGTTACCAAGGTGGCCAAAAAGCTCCTTTGGATGAGATCCGCCCGGAGTTCCTTGAAGCCCTAGATGCGGTGGGCGTGTCTTGGTTGACACAGCATCGCGTGGACATCGGTG
Organism: Oostethus manadensis; assembly: GCA_024372805.1. NCBI lineage: Eukaryota > Metazoa > Chordata > Actinopteri > Syngnathiformes > Syngnathidae > Oostethus > Oostethus manadensis. The sequence goes on from QODF01000167.1 coordinate 1,163,846, forward strand.
TCGGTGCCTATGGATTGGCAGACCGGGGTGGTGGTCCCGCTTTTCCAGGAGGGGGACCGAAGGCTGTGTTCTGACTATCGTGGCATCACACTCCTCAAACTTCCCGGCAAGGTCTATTCAGGGATTCTGGAGAGGAGGATCCGCCGGATAGTCGAATCTCGAATTCAGGAGGTCCTTTGTCACCGATTCTGTTCATTACTTTCATGGACAGAATTTCTAGGCGCAGCCAGGGCGTTGACGGGTTTCAGTTTGGTGACCACAAGACTCGGCCTCTGCTTTTTGCAGATGATGTGGTCCTGTTGGCTTCATCGAGCAGTGACCTTCAACTCTCACTGGATCGGTTTGCAGCTGAGTGTGAAGCGACTTGAATGAGAATCAGAACCTCCAAATCCAAGTCCATGGTTCTCGCCCAGAAAAGGGTGGAGTGCCATCTCCGGGTCGGGGATGAGGTCCTGCCTCAAGTGGGAAAGTTTAAGTACTTTGGGGGCTTGTTGGCTGATGCAGACTCTGCACCGCTCTGTCATGGTAAAGCGAGAGCTGAGCCGAAAGGCAAAGGCAAATCTACGTTCCTACTCTCACCTATGGTCATGAGTTTTGGATAGTGGCCGAAAAGACAAGATCGCGGGTACAAGTGGCCGAAATGAGTTTTCTCCGCAGGGTGGCTGGGCTTTCCCTTAGAGATAGGGTGAGAAGCACTATCATCCGGGAGAGATTTGGAGTAGAACGCTTTGAGAGGAGCCAGATGAGGTGGCTCGGGCTTCTGGTTAGGATGCCTCCCGGACGCCTCCCTGGGGAGGTGTTCAGTTCACGTCCAACCGGTAGGAGGCCTCGGGAAAGACCCAGGACACGCTGGAGAGACTGTCTCTCAGGTGGCCTGGGAACGCCTCGGCATCCACCGGGAAGAGCTGGACAAAGTGGCCTGGGAGAGGGACTTCTGGGCTTCCCTGCTTAGGTTGCTGCCCCCGTGACCTGACCTCGGATAAGCGGAAGAAAATGGATGGATGGATAACTTTTGTTTTATTTACGTTTATGGATATAGTGTATTGCCATCCATACATTCTTTTAATTTGATTAGTTCCTTGTTTATATTATCTATAAGTTTACTAAAACAATCACTAGAATAGAAAATATTTGTGTTATCTGCAAATAATAACTCTAATAAGTCTGACACATTAAATATGTCATTTATATAGAGATTGAACATCTTGGGGCTAATACAGATCCCTGAGGGACCTCGCAAGCAATGACCAAACACTGGGATTTGTAGTCTCCCAACTTCACATACTTTTGTCTCCCTAATAAGTAACAATGCATCCAGTTTAAAGCCACCATATCTTTCAAGTTTTTTGAGTAATATTGAATGATTGGTGGCGTTAAAGGCTTTTTTAAAATCAATAATATATCCCAACTGCAAATTTCTTACTGTCTAAACTATTTGTAATCTCTTCCTCAAGTATTGCATTTGATGTTGACCTTCCTGACCTGAAACCATACTCACTATCATGAATTATATTATATTTATCAATAAATGATTTTCAAAAAAATTGGAAGACTGGGGGAATAGCGAGATGTGTCTATAGTTTGTAAAGATATGTTTGTTTCCATTCTTCATTCTATTCAGGTATGCCATCTAAATGACATACATTGCCAGGCAGAATTGCGGGTCAATGCAGACGCAAAATGCATGGAGTCTTACACTGCTTATTGTTGTACAGACCGACACCCTTATATAAGCAGTGGCTCCAGCTTTGTTCCATTCATATGAAACCAATTACTGTGCAGCCTCATAAAATTGTACTCACCTTCTCTTAGATAAAAAAGTGCGCACTTTTGTGCAGTGCATTTCCTCGGAGGGAGCAGTCTAAGCTTTGACAGAGTCACTGAAATGAACCCACCAGAAATAAAACTTTTTCAATTCTAGATGTTTTTTTAAACGTTGTAAGCGGTAGATGATTCATGACTTGTCTCATCTGTTACTCAGAGTGCAGCAGCAGCCCCCAGCCCCGTAATGGGTGGAATGCCCCCTGGTGATGGCATGCCGGGAGGACCGATGCCACCCGGATTTTTCCAGGTCAGTTCAGCACCACACTTATGTCATGTGATGGTACTGTGAAAACCCCCCATCATTCAACACACCGCTTTTTTAAATGCAAGTTTAGAATAAATTTAGACCTTTCCTATAGCTGCGGTTGCAATTGATTTTAGTGATGTTTTTTGACTGTTACGAACTGCTGACATTCAGATACACTTGCATAATCTACAATGATCATGCATTATACGGAGAGCTGTAGCATATTTTGCAATTACCAAAATTTAGCTAAATGAGAGCACTTTTCAAAAAGCGCCTGTTAGATATGCAAGTGTACAGATTATTGCTCTTCTCCTTCACTCAGATTAGTGAACCTGTAGTAAGCATCGTATATGTTTAAGTATGTCCAGACCCATCTAGTGCTGTAAGCAGGCAAGGCGTGGTCCGGCCATTTCCCGTAATGGAGAAATCGAAGGTTGCTACACCAACTGTTAATCAATACAACTCATGATGCTCAACTATTGTCAGGCAACTGTGTGATCCGAGCCAAAGTGTTAACTTAATGATCAAGAGGCTGCCATTTATTATGTGTTTTTGTTAATGCCGCCGAAAAAGATTTTGTCATTGATCTGAGCACGCACACGCCACACACCCCCGCCCCGCCCCGCCACACACACACGTTCACTTTGCAGAATCCAATGGAGGATTCCCAATTAAACCCCTCCCTCTCTTTCAAATCAGCAGCATTAGCTCCACAGTGTGTGCGCTAAGTGTTGTTATAAAGCTAATTGCACAGAGCCTAATTGATGCTGTTATTTCGGGAAGAAATTAGCACTGATAACATGCTGCATGCAGCAGGATTCTTAATGTCTTGATTGACAGGCGGGAGAGAGCCCGCATCCTCTCCATGCCTGTTCTCTCATTCAAGGCCAAGTCCTCATGCGCTTGCTCTTTTCTTGCTCGGCTTCCTTTACTGCTGTTTGGTACATAACACAGAGCTTGTTGTGTTTTGTTTTGCACCTCTCGCTCTCTAACTGTCCTCTGTCCTGCAGTAACCCTGTCTTTGCCCCTCTTTCTCTCTGCCATCATTTTGTGCAATGCCACAGGGTCCTCCTGGTCCCCAGGGCTCTCCTCACCCCCAGCCTCCTCCCCCTAACAATATGATGGGACCACACAGTCAGGTAATGCTCCCTTACCCACAGTGGCCCTCTTTTTCTCTGTTTTGCTGTCTGCAGCCATTTGGCAACACTGCTTACTGCTTCATGCTTTGCTTTTTGTCACAGTCTAATGTTTGATGCTACTTAGAAGAGGAAAATTAACAGTTTTAATTAAAATCTTACACAGCTTTCTTATTTGTGTCGTAGTCCTTCATGTCACCTCGCTTTGCCGGGGGCCCGAGAGGTCCTCCCATAAGGATGGCAAATCAGGTAGAAAACACACACACACACACACACGTGTGAAATTTTGTTAGATTAAAACGTGACAAGATTTCTTGTTTGGAGAAAAGCTGTCTCGCTGTTATCGCTACGGTGAATGATAATACAGTAATATGGAAATTGCAGTGCGCGATGCATTATAGGAGCCGCACATTAAGTGCTTTACGCACGCCTTGCAAGCCAGCTAATTCTACATTTGTTCAAACTTACTAAGATTGATGAAATCAAAACACATAGATGTTCAGACATTTCTGCAATCTTAATCACCAAGCGGTTCTATTTACACTCATTACATTTGGCTAAAGGCCAACTTTATAGCACACCTTATACGTTGAAGAGATCCTTGTTGACAATTTAGAGACTATATCCAGTATAGTGAGTAGGAGTGCACATTAAAAGGGGCAGGATGTGTTTCTTGCGTCATGCATTTATTCGGTAATTAAATACAAGTCAACAAAGGAGCGGGAGTGAAGCTCCACCTTTGTATCGTTGTGCAATGCAGGACTGAAAGCGGCATAAAGCCCTCCACAATGCCGGCAATAACACATGACAAAATAAAAGAAATATTGCATTATTATGATATATTTGTGATTATTATCATAACACTAGTGGTTTATTTGGTCTCAAAAAATGTTGACAATAGTTTGGTGTCTATTTGTGGGGCAATACACATTTCTAAAGGGCACCTGCATTGTTTTGTGACAGGCATATCTTTTCATTGTACTTTCCTTAAAATTAATGTTAAACCCTCATGTAATCCTGTTCTTGTAGACCCAATTTTGTGCATTGTCTCGTCTCTTGTGTTGGCTGTTTTGGGGAACCCAGAATATTTTATTTTGAAAATGATTCCAATTCCTGACAATAAATGTCAATGAAAATACAATTTCTTACACAACCCTTATCTAAGAAGTGTTTTTTCAAACTGTGTGACACTGTCTCCTTAGAGTAAAATGTAAAGCCGCACGTCCCCTTTTACACCTTCCCGCACCCGCCTCTACAACTTCATACATTACTGTATGTGTATGTTTGCTTTTTATTTTTGTTGTCAAGCTGCTGCGCCTCTTATACAGTCCTATGACCATTCCCCAAGCTGATTTAGAACATTCTCAAATATGCATTCAGAACATTAGATGTATCTGAATTGACAAGGGTTATGAATAATTTGGGGCATTTACATCTATGTCAAAATTGAATAAAACAAATCTTTTAGCACAATGTTTTGCATTCTTTTGGCACTTTCAAGTCATTTCCAGCTAAAAGATGTCTTAACCTCATAATTTGGCCATGGTATGAATCATTTTGGGCTCAGCTGTGTATTTGAATCGTTAAATTGATGTGATATTTTCTCCGCTGCAGCCCCCAGGCGGAGGACCAGGCCCTCATCCCATGTTGCCTAATATGGACCCCACACGGCCACAAGGTATAAATTGCCCCAATTTCCTCCCTAAATGTTCATTAGCATATGTCCTCCAGTATTGGTTAGGTTTATCCTTGTGTCTGTTTGGAGAAAGGCGTTTATTAGAGTCATAGCTACCTGGAACACATAACACAGACATTGCGGCAACTTAGCGCTTAGTGTTTCCATATACTGTAACATAAGATTGTCTTCAATACTGTGCACAGAGTGGAAACTGGCAAAACTCCACACTTGAATTAATTGGAAGGATTATTTATGTGTTGTTTTTTGTTATAAAAATACTTTTATATAACAAATATCTAACAGAGTGATTCATGAGACCCTGTTAGAGTGGAGACTGTTGAGTAAACATGGTTTATCTGTTGGCTCTTATCTTCACATTAACTGTGCCCTTCCCTTCAGGTCACCCTAACTTGGGGCCCATGCAGAGAATGAGTGGTCCTCGAGGCATGGGGCCAATGGGTCCTGGCCCTCAGGTATGCTGCATTACAGTTGTCCATCGCTGCATCGCTGTGCAAACATTGCTCCCTCACTCTATTGCGGTTTTTCAAACATTAATTAACGCAACAAATTAATAAATTACTGTTTTTTTTCGTGGTTGACTGTGGACTGTTGTTCGTTAAACTATATTAAACACTTTATATGTAGTATACTAGCCACTAGGTGTCACTAATGTTACATGACATTAGATCAGATTACCTTCACAGTGCATGTAGTCAACCACGCCATGTAATGACAACATGACGCAGTTCTTCCATTCCATGCGGAAGTGGCAAGGTTTTGGCTTTTTACTTTGTCCTTCATCGCCACTCGGTTTGAAACTCTTTCTTACAATAGGCAATTTGGAGAGGCTAACTAGTTGTTTCGGTAGCCTGTTATGCTAGGGGTGGCCGTCTCTTGTGTCCATGCAGTGATCCTGACCACTGCAAAGGTCTGGTCTAAACACGGTCAGGTCTGGAACCAATTAACCACGATAACCACCAGTTGCCTGTAGACAGAAGTTCAAAATGGCCATAGATGGTTCACATTTTTTTTCACTGTTTTGTTTCCTCAGAACTTCGGTGGTGGGATGAGGCCCCCACACAATACCATGGGTCCCGGCATGCCAGGAGTGAACATGTGAGTCTTCAATTTAGTCAGAATTTTTGTCGCAGACTTAACCACAGTTCAATTTTCATACTGAGATTTACGCTGCTTTTACCACACAGGGGTCCCGGGACTGGTCGGCCATGGCCCAATCCGAATAATGCTAACTCTGTGAGTACGCACAAACGCACACACAATAGACAAGGAAGTGCTGGTTCAGATTGCAGAGCTTCCTCCCAGAGCTACAGAAGTCTTAATGGGTTTTGCGGTTGCTGTCTCGGGATGCAATTGTGGTATTATGTGTCACGTTGTCCATAGACAGCTTTAATGCCATTAAGGTGATGCAATGATGACATTTTGAGGTATACGGAGTGATTTGCCTTCTCATCTATGGTCAGTGATGCTGTGTTTTTGGTTACAGATGCCTTACTCATCGCCATCTCCTGGCGCATACGGGGTGAGAAGACATTGTAACTCCATACATATACGTGTTCTACACAAACATTTCAAGTAATGTGTAAATGTTCTTTTGAAGGGAGCATCTGGAGGAGGACCCCCTGGGACTCCCATCATGCCCAGCCCTGCAGGTGACTACTTCCTGCTCCAGTTGATGCTAATCACTAGCCTCGCACTATCCAGTACAAGTCACAGTGCTTTTGTTTTATTATACAGACTCCAACAACTCTGGTGACAATTTGTACACCATGATCAACACTGGACCTGGCAACAGAAATAATGTAGGTTCCTACTTTTTGACAATTGTTTTATACCACAATTTTAAAGCAAAACAAAGCAAAGCAAAACACAACACTAGAAAACATTTATGTTCATATCTTATTATATATATATAGGCAAATATATAATATATTAATATATATTTTTAAAATAATAATATATTTGGGACTGCCTTTGTGTACATAAGCTCTACAAGTATACTTAGATTCCATTTTCCTCCGCTTATTCAGGTTGCGGGGGCAGCAGATGATGTACTTAATTGTTTTGTTTAAAAATAAAAGTAATTTTGAGCAAATTGCAAACAGTCCCTTTTAATATTACCATGCAAAAGTAATATAACAGTCACTCGTACAGATAACGAAAAAAGCCATACATTTAAAAGGCGACTATCATCACAGTTATTTTAACGGCCGTCATTTATCTCATGCGTAAAAAGAAGGTAAGCATTGTAAAATGTACAAATCCAGAAGACTACATTTTGGTAAGATGGAATGATGATGGGGTCGCCATCATAAAACTTTCAACTGTAATTGGTTTGCTTCCTTCCTGTCATGTGTGTTTTTCCCTCGTACGCCTTAAAGCAAAAATCAAAGTTCGCTCTTTCTTGTTTCTGCTTCAGTTTCCCATGGGCCCTGGCTCTGATGGACCCCTGGGAGCCATGGCTGGGATGGAACCACATCACATGAACGGGTCACTAGGTAAAACGCTGCCTGTTGTGGTACACTTTTTGTAAATGTTGTATATTTTTCCATCATAATCTTTCTGATTGTTTTAGGCTCTGGCAACATGGACGGAATGAACAAGGTAAACGTGACTTGGAACAAGCATGCAAAGCATATATATTCTCTTTATCCGCCTACTTAAAGCTTTGTTTGTCTTTCAGAATTCTCCAAACAATTTAAGTGGCATCAGCAATCCTCCCGGGACCCCAAGGGATGACGGAGAGCTGAGTGGGAACTTCCTCCACTCCTTTCAGAGCGAGAACGTAGGTCTTCCCCTCTTGTCATTTAGTGATCTTAAGTAATCCTAGCATGAGGGAATCCTTGAGAGTCTGCTGGTGTTCGGGTTGGGGGGGGCAATGTTCTGTGCAAAAATCCACTAGCTATGTTGTTTTATTGACCTTGTTCTACAGCAGTCATGTTGACATTGAGTGTAATATACCGTGCGTGTGTGTGTATATATATATATGTGTGTGTGTGTGTGTATATATATATATATATATATATATATATTAGTGAAAACTGTGAATAGTAGATTGGATACACTTAGCAGAAAACAAACAAACAAACAAAACTGGTTTTTCACCAAACTTTGCAGGGAGGTGGATCATGGGTCAAGGAAGAACCTGTTTCATATTGGTCAGGATCTGGATAAAGGTGCCATTACAGGAATTGATTTTTCAGCATTTCACATCATTCTTGGCGCTTTTCCACTGCTTTACTTGTCAAGGACAATATTTTTTGTTGTTCTTTATTGTTTTTGTTTTTTTATCAATTCAAAACCATATTGTGTGAAACCCAAAAAAAGAAGCTGCATTGATCACGCCATCAATACGCTAAACAACAACAACAATGGAGGAAATTGAGGGTTTCCTGTTTTACTACACCAATGTTGGTAAGAAGACCAATTATATTCAAGAGGAAACTTGAGGGCTGCTGCAGCAAAGTGGAGACTGTGGTGTATAATACTGCAGCAACAGGGTAAGCTAATGTTAGCATCTGTGTTTGCAATCTCTAGGCCTGCATCCTCAAATTTTACAATGACTGCTCAACCAATGAGCAACCAGACTTGTATGGTATCACCTCTTGGCACTAGAAAAATAATTTGGTAGTACCTTTTTGTCAATGAGAAAGCCTTGCACTGTGAGGTGTCCTCCGTTGTGCTGCCCGCTGTTCAGACAGTGCTGGCTGTGTGTGCATAGTAAAGCTATAGTCGTCCCTCGTATATCGCGGTTCATTGGTTCCAAACATGACCGTTAAAAGTGAATTTCCAGGAAGTAGGATACACTATGAATAAATTGAACATTTTGGTAGTAAGGGGGGCATAAAAACCTGTTTTGACCTTTTTATTTAATTTAATTCAATAAACATAATGTGAGTAGATCGCCATCAGCCTATCATCAATGCCGTGGGTCACGTGGTTATATGTTCATGCCAGTCTGACATGCATCTTTCTTGGCAGTACTGCTAGCTTTGTTTCCATCAGACCACGTGTGTGCAGGCTTAGGCATCTCTTTAAACATAGAAATACTGTATACAGTACTGAGCTACCTATAGTTAGCCTCCAATGCATTTAATCTTAATGTAAGAATGGATTTGAAACTGAGTCAAGGACAAAATAGCAGGGAAGCACACGGCACTTTCACACAAAACCGTGATCATTTATTAGTTCATTATTTTTGCAAAGCGGTGACAGAGGAGGGGCTATACCGTTGAACAAGCTCTACCCTGACTGCTCTAAAGTTTATCCAAGTTTAATTTCTATGCATTGCCCCTTGACAGGATACAATAAAAACACTTGCTGAAATGTGAGCGGTGTACCCGAGCATTGCTAAAACTACACACCTAATGGATTTGCACAGTGCAGTAGGTTGAAATATTAATTTGAGTACATTTCTAACACTATCTTTTTCTTTTGCAGTACTCTCCAACCATGACGATGAGTGTGTGACCTCCTCCTAGCTGGTCCATGTCCCAACTGCCCTACCAAGCCTAATTTGCCATCATTCCAAGGATTTGAGCTCCCTATTAGCCAAACGCATCTGCAAAGAATCAGGGAACCACACCTTTTAAAAATGAATTTAAAAGAAGTCTCCTTGCTCAAAAGTGAAGGACAATTTGTCCATATTTGTTGTAAGCCAGCTACTGAATCATCTCCCTGTTAGTCCTCTACTCCATTGCCTTTTAGAGCAAACACTTGTTTACTTTATATTATGAGTTATTGCTTGGTGCAGGAAGTGTGTCCCGCTTTCAAACACTGGAGTGTACATACATAACAGTACATTATGAGCTTTCAAAGTCGTTTTTTATTTGTATTTTTATTGCTTCTGGCCACAACAGTCGCTGCCTGCCTTACTGATAGCCATCAGCCATGCCCGTTCCCTGCTTAGTGTTGATTCCGGAAGTAAGAAACTCAGAATTATGACACACACTGCCCAACATTGTAATATTTTGTTCTATTTAAGTACTTTTTGTTATCGTGTCGACCTTTCGCAGTATGTATGTCAAAGCGATCCCATTCACGCCAGTGCATGAATGCTGAGACTCCTGTGTACAAACATACTACTACCTAGTGCTGCTGTGTGGACGCCTGCTTCCAAACATCCTACTTGTCGTAGCCTTCCGTGTGTCATTTTTGCTTCACTTATGACACCTTTTTAACCTCTCCCTACATATTTTTATTTCTTGGTAATATTTTGATACGACCTTTGACTACGTATAAATGGCCCCAGTTATCCAGAGTTAGTCAAAGTGCGCTAAACTGATTCTTGTTGGCATCGTTATTAAACTTAGCAGCAGTCTTGTAAATGTGATGTTTTTTTTCCCCAATTGTTCCTCCTGTGAACATTAGACACGTCTGTCCTATGTTGCCTTTATTTGCTTATATTTTTTTATTTCAAAATTGAGGAAAAGATTGCTTGTTAATATAATTTTACAATAACTTAACCGCCTGTGTCTGTATTTATTTTTAATTTTGCATTTGTTGCCTGCCAACCTGAATTAGACACAACAGTATAAGTCAACCTGAGGCGTGGAATAAAATGTTGGATTAATATAACATTACGAGGATCTCTCCGCAGTCGTCGTAAAGTGGTTTATGGTAGTTTTTTAATGATTAATTTTAGTAGCCCATTTTACTTTACATAAAACTATGCTCATCGACCATGATAAACATTGTAATTCACATTCATTCATCCATTTTCTTTGCCGCTTATCCTCTAGGGTCGCGGGTATGCTGGAGCCTATCCCAGCTGGCTTTGGGTGGGAGGCGGGTTACACCCTGTACTGGTCGCCAGTCAATCACATGACTGCACAAAATACTGTATAATATATTTACATTGTAAAAGTCAATATATAATGCATTTATATCACATAAATATACATTTTCAAATAAATAGAGTTCCATAACTATATATGTATAATATATTCTTGATTTAATCTTTAATATTTAATCTTAATTAAATATGAATTTTTTTATATTGATATACATATATTGATATATATGTATGTGTGTGTGTATATATATAATATGTATTTTTTATATTGATATATATGTATGTGTGTGTGTGTATATATATATATTTATTGTGTGTGTACACACACATATATATATATATACACACACACACACACACTCCTGATCAAAATTTTAAGACCAGGTGAAAAATTGCAAGACTTGACATCTTGCTGTGTTGGATTTTGAGGTTCTAAGCAGATCTTCCAAATGCAAAAACAATGTGAGTGAGACAAAAGTATTTTGAGTAAACAATTTATTACAAACAACCTTTGAAGTTAAATAGGTTGTTGATCAGCTGATCAAATGTTTAAGCTAAAATCGAAATAACATTGTTTCTCAAATGAGTTGTTCCAGTTGGTGAAGATGGCTTCACAGAGGGCATCCACTGTCTGGAACTGAAGTCCATTTGTAAACCTTCTGTGGCATCCTTCTCCAAATGTTCTCGATTGGATTTAGATGAGGGGGACAAGGGAGCGAGGTTTTTCCTCTGAAAGAAGTCCTTTGTCAGGCGGACATTGTGAAGTGCATTGTCCTGTTTAAAAGCCACACAGTGGACGGCCTTCAGTCATGAAGGATGCCCCCTGCAGCATCTCCCCATAGCCAGCTGCCGTCTACTGCTCCACTGTGCCACGTGCAAAACATCTCAGGTGGGATCTCCTTGTCATCCCTGCAATGTTGGAAGCCATCAGGACCATCAAGGTTACATTTTTTCTCATTTTATGAGAAACTTTCTTCCTCTTTTCAATGTCCCTTGTTTTGTGCTGTTGAAGGAGATGAGGCGTTTGAAGAGTTTGTTTTTAAAAGGCTACCGTCGCAGATGCTGTTTGATGGTTACTGGACGGCACTCGGGCACCAGTAACGACCTTCACTCGGGTCGAGGATCACCCATGTCTTGACAGACAACCAGTCGGATCGTCAGGCTCAGTCTTACTGCGTCCAAGAGCAACATTGTGTTGCGAACAATCCAACCATCTTCAAAGAGTGAAAGCGTTTTTGCCTTTGCCATCAAGAGATCATGGCAGTGACATGACGGTGAATCCACTGATTTAGGCTGTGGTCTCAAACGTTTGATCAGCTAATGAAAAGCCTATTTTACTTGAATGGTTGTTTGCAATAACTCAACAGATGATGTTAAACTTTTTCAAATGGTCTTAAAATTATGATCAGGGGTGTATAATACAATTATTAATTCAAATAAATGTTCATTTTCTTTTAGATTGTGTCAGTATTGTTCATTTTAAAATGGTTTTATTAAAATATGAAAAATATTACCGACTACTATCCAATATAATAAAATATGTAAAGTTAGCTTGAGACCACGGAGCAGCAGAAGAAGCAGGAGCAGCAGAAACCTCAACCACAGAAACAGGACAATCAGAAGCCACCCGTTTAATGTCTTTTAATGTATATTTATTTCATTTAATTGGTTATTCATTCATTTTCTGTGCCATTAATCCCTGCAGACTTTGGGTCTCGGGACTTCCAGATGGGCTGCTCCCTGGACCGGTTTCATACAATTGAAATATTTTATTTGATTATCTTTATTTTATTAATCTATTATTTTGGATACATTTCCATGTTGCTGTATTGTTTTTAGTTACTTTTGCTACTCAAAGGTGTGCATTATACAATGTGTCATTTAACGCTATACATTATATACAGTATTTCATTGAATCATTAATATTTAATACAAATATTACGTTATTACAAGACCTGAACTCATAGTTCTTTGTTACTTTTGCGCAATTTAGCAACAAGTTTGAAAATGTATTTAAAAAACACTGTATACAACCACAACAATAGTATTCTTAAATGAATATCTCTTGAAGAATATTTTCTTCAACTCTTTGTATTTTTTTTACAACTGTTCAATTCAGACACTTTGTCTTTATTTCTTGACAAATCAACCAGAACAATCCCAAAAACGATAACCACACTTCAGCAAAACAAGTGTGCACACAAAATTACAGTAGTTAATGAGGAACAGACTTACCTAACCCTAACTCACTTTCTCATTCCTCATTAGTTCTTCATTGGTTCCTCAGTAACTGCATACTGCTTGAGTTGAGATGTGCTTTGCAAATAAAGTACCGCTTAAATGTTGGCAGTCACATGAATTTATTTTTTGGTTTTTATTAATAGAAACCAAAATTTCTTATTTGTCAAAATAGCTCAAAGAGTGATGGAATAGAACAGTCCCTACCCATCAAAACACAACGGTATCATTTGATATTAAAGACACCTGACACAATACACTGGAGTCCTTCTCAGAAGATTACAGGCTCCTGGTGGCTCAGTCAGGTTACCCGTCTGGTGGCAAAGAGAGGACTTGTCGCTGCCAAGAGCTTGGCCTAGAAAGTGTATTCTTTGTTGCGTATGTTTCCTAAAAGAAGTTGAATTTGCTGGCTTGGCTAAGCCTGGGTGTCATTCAAAACTACAGAGACTGCATGGGGGCCAGGTTCTGGGCCTGTGCCAGCGCAACAATTGGGTGAAAAGCAAGCTGAACTTGGCCTGATTCCACACAGGAAGTGACCTGGCTGGGAAGCCGGCAAAAGACAAACCCAGCTTTGTCTGTCATGACCTCACCCTGATTCTGCTGTCTGTAATGTCAGTCACTGTTTTTCCGCCAACACAGACCTTCCTTTCTGGAACCAACAATGACTTCCACTTGTGATGTGGCAAATTGGCACCATCACCACTATTGATGTGTGATTAACATAAAATGAGCTAAATTACCAGCGTGGACTGCCCAATATTAAATCAATTATAGCCCATATTATCTATACTTATATTATCCCTAGTCCCATTTGAGTCTTCTAAAAGAGTTTTGGAAATATATTGTTACTGTCCAGGAAAAGGCATTTTTGAATCCATTTTTTTTTGGTTTTGTTTAATGAAAATATGTTTTTTGTTTATTGTAAAAAAGAAAGGTGGGTAAATAAAATTATTTATTATTGAGGGAGAAAAATCAAGTCTACATGGCCCTGCATAAAAAAGTGATTCCACTCCTGTAAAACCAAACCTAACGGAGATTTAGATCTATCCGTGTGGAAAAGTGTCAGGTGCAGGTTGTGCTGGACCCCGGATGCAGAGGCAGGATGCAAGCTTGCAGGTAAGTGGTTTTAATGACGTGACATTGAAGAAACAAGTAGTAGCCAGGCCGTGGAACAGGGAGCCACCGGGCGTACCTGGAAGGTACCCTGTTAGGACAGTCTACTGTGAACAGATCAGCAGTTGGAGAAAAAAACGAGAAATCTCATACACACGAGTTTGCCGTGTGTAATGAGACAAACAAACGAAAGAATCCAGCGTCTGCCAGGTGCAGGCCATCGGGCTAAATAGTGAGGGAATCACTGATGTGTAGGTGTGCCCGGTAGTCCCGCCTCCAGCTGGAGAATGACACTCTGAAAAACAAACACAGCCAGAAGAAGGCAAGGCAGAACAGAGGGTGACAACAACAACATGAAGTAAAACATGACAGACAAGCTTATGAAGCCATTTTTAAAGCTTTGGGACTCTAGCGGATCACAATGAGAGTCATTCTTCACAAATGGCCAAAACATGGAACAGTAGTGAACCTCGAGTGGCAGGCCAACCAAAATTACTCCAAGAGCACAATGACGACTCATCCAATAGGTCACAAAAGACCCCAAAACAACATCCAAAGAACTGCAGGCCTCACTTGTCCTAGTTAAGGTCAATATTCATGACTCCACCATAAGAAGGACACTGGGCAAACACGGGCTGCATGGCAGAGTTCCAAGACCAAAACCACTGCTGAAAAAAAGAACATTTAAGGCTCATTTAAATTTTGCCAAAAACCACAACCTTTGGGAAAATAAGAACTAATACCAAGCATAAAATACGGTGGTGGTAGTGTGATAATATGGGGCTGTTTTGCAGCTGCAGGACCAGGAACCCTTCCTGTGATAAATGGAACCATGAGCTCCGCTGTCTATAAAAAAAGAAAATCCCAAAGGAGAATGTCCGGCCATCTGTTGGTGAGCTCAAGCTGAAATTAACTTGGGTGTTGCAGCAGGACAATGACCCAAAACACACCAGCAAATCCACCTCTGAATGGCTGAAGAAAAACAAAATGGAGACTTTAGAGTGGCCTAGTCAAAGTCCTGACCTGAATCCTATTCAGATGCTGTAGCATGACCTTAAGAAGGCGCTTCATGCTAGAAAAACCTCCAATGTGGCTGAATGACAACAATTCTGCAAAGACAAGCGGGCCAAAATTTCTCCACAGCGCTGTAAGAGACTCATTGCAAGTTTTCACAAACGCTTGATTGCAGTTATTGCTGCTAAGAGTGGCCCAACACAGGGTAATTTTTTTTCTCCCTTAATAATAAAAAGTTTCATTAAAACTGCATTATTTGTTTTTATTTGAATTTGTTTGATGATCTGAAACATTTAAGACTGGAGTACAGGGAGATGGAAGTGTGTTGGTACCCATTTTTAAGAACAAGGGAGATGTGCAGAGTTGTGGCAACTACAGAGGAATAAAGCTGATGAGCCATACAATGAAGTTATGGGAAAGAGTAGTTGAAGCTAGACTAAGGGCAAACGTGAGCAGCAGTACGGTTTTATGCCAAAAAAGAGTACAACAGATGCAGTATTTGCTTTGAGGATGTTGATGAAGAACAGGGAAGGTCAGAGGGAGCTGCATTGTGTTTTTGTAGATCTGGAGAAAGCTTATGACAGGGTGCCCAGACAGGAACTGTGGTATTGTATGAGGAAGTCTGGAGTGACAGAGATGTATGTTAGAGCGGTGCAGGACATGTACGAGGACTGTAAGACAGTAGTGAGGTGTGCTGCAGGTGTGACAGAGGAGTTCCGAGTGAAGGTGGGACTCCATCAGGGATCAGCTCTGAGCCCCTTCTTGTTTGCTATGGTGATGGACAGGCTGACGGACGAGGTTAGACAGGAATCTCCATGGACTATGATGTTTGCAGATGACATTGTGATATGTAGTGAGAGCAGGGAACAGGTGGAGGAGAAGCTTGAGGGGTGGAGGTTTGCCCTGGAAAGGAGAGGAATGAAGGTCAGCCGCAGCAAGACGGAGTACATGTGTGTAAATGAGAGGGACCCAAGTGGAAGAGTGAGGTTACAGGGAGAAGAGATAAAGAAGGTGGAGGATTTTAAGTACTTAGGGTCAACAGTCCAGAGCAATGGAGAGTGTGGAAAAGAGGTGAAGAAGCGTGTGCAGGCAGGCTGGAATGGGTGGAGAAAAGTGTTGGGTGTGATGTGTGATAGAAGAGTTTCAGCTAAAATGAAAGGAAAGGTGTACAAAACTGTGGTAAGACCAGCGATGTTGTTTGGTTTAGAGACAGTGTCGCTGAGGAAAAGACAGGAGGCAGAGCTGGAGGTAGCAGAGATAAAGATGCTGAGGTTCTCTTTGGGTGTGACCAGGATGGACAGGATCAGGAATGAGCACATCAGAGGGACAGCACATGTTAGAGGTTCTGGGTATAAATTCAGACAGGCCAGACTGAGGTGGTTCAGGGGGCTGAAAGTGCTAAATATTGCTAAAGAAAGAGCCGTAAAGAGAAATTTGAACTCACCATAATGCCTAATCAACACAGTTTGCCACCAAGTACGACATTGTCAGTGCATTTCCATTCACTGACAGTCATTTCTTCTGGCCTGTTTGCTTTTTTCAAAATACTCTTTTAATCCGGGGTGCTTGGTCTCCTAGTACCGAAGCAGTTTTGAAGGCTTCACTGCGAAATTAGAGAAATGTTCTATGTATATTATGCAGAAGGGGATTGGTATGAGGGTATCCCCTTCGCGATAAATCCATATTTCAAGTAGGACTCCTGGTATTGTCTGTTAAAAGTTTTCTCTTTTTGGAAGTCGTAGGCTCTTCCCTTGTCTCTTCATTGAGTATTTTCTCATTTGTAAAGAAACCTTCCAAAGATGTCTGCTTCCTACTCATTTTGCTAGCTTATGGGGACGGATTACATTTTGGCACTCAAGTGACCAAGACGCAACCAAGAGAATCCAGTCATTTTTCAAAATAAAAGCTCGTTCAGACTCATATAATATATAAAACAGAAATAGTTAATTATTTTGACCAAGCATCAAGTGGTCCCAGTGGTTAGTGACCACTGCTTTAAGGTAACTCCAGACTGTCTTCAATCATCCTGGAGCGGATCATTGGCTGAGTCTTTGCCATTCTGGTTGTTCTTCCATCTATTTTGATAGTTGTCTTTGGTTTCCTGCCACATGTCTCTGTTTTTTCTCTCCATTTATAGACATTGGAGATCATTTTAGCTATCCAGCCAACATTTTTTTGCACCTCTTCAAAGGTTTTTCCCTCTGCAACCAACTTTTGAATCGAAGTACGCTGTTCTTCAGGACAATGTCTGAACGTCTTAACTTGTTTGCCATGCAGCAATAAAAATATGCTAATAACAGTGATTCATCTGGTCAGTCACATTGGAGTGGAATTATTTTGAACACTCCAGTACATTATTGTAATTGAACAATACAATTACAATTACGCAAAGTTTTCCGTTTTGTCTTTGATACAGTACAGCGCCTTAGTCCCTGGTTAGAGGCATCTGTATGTAAGATAAAGGGCTGTGAAAAGTCTGGGAAACCAAGAACAGGAGGCTGAACCAAACAGTCTATCAACTGCTCTAAGACTGACTGATGTACATCACTCCACTCAATAGGAGTACTTGAGGGGACACTGTTCTGTTTCATTGTCTTCTTTCGTGTATACTTCTTAGTCTCTGCTATCAAAGGAACTTTAAGTAAGTCATACAAAGGACTAGCAATACGAGAGAAATCTTTGATGTACTGCCTGTACAACAGTCAACAGTCCCAGTATTGCTCTGAGCTCCTCCACAGTACCTGGCTGCTTGTTTTTCAGGGCTCACACAGCAGCTGTATCTGCTGGGTCCATTTTGCTTCCCTCAGCAAAGACAATTCTGCCCAGGTACCTCACCTCAGGTTTGAAAAAGTCACATTTCTGTGGTTTGAGTTTTATCCCATTGTCTCTGAGATGTCGCAGTACTCTCCTGACGTCCTCAACATGACCTTCAAAAGTCCTGCTGAACACAAGAATATCGTTCAGATAAGGAACACATATCTCGTCCCGCAGTCCTTCCAGGCATTGCTCCATACATCGCTGGAACGCAGCTGGCGCATTCATAAGGCCGAAAGGGATCCTAATCCATTCGTAAAGGCCCCAGGGCATCACAAAGGCGGTTAGATGTTGGCTCTCTTTGGACATGAACCCCTGGTGATATGCGTTTCCCTGGTCCAGTAATGAGAAGATGGTGTTTCCTCCCAAGCTGTCCATAACATCCTGTACCCGGGGTATACGGTGTCGATCTGGGTGTGTCTTGCGGTTCAGCTCTCTGTAATCAATACATAAGCACAGCGAACCGTCTTTTTTTCTTACACAGACAACAGGAGACGAGTAGGAGGAAGTAGACTTTTCCACCCAACCCTGTGCTATCAAGTCCTGTAGGTAGTCCTTCATCTCCCTGTACAGCGGCTTTGGTACAGACAGGTAAGTTTTTGAAACTGGCTCAGTGTCCTTTAGCAAAATGTCCATTTGCATATTTGTCACACACCCTATGTCATCATTTGTCTTTGAAAATGACGCTGACTCCTCTCTTAACATTTGCTCAATAGTCTTTCTCTCATTTTCATCCAGGTGTGACAAGTCAACAGGAGGATCCCATTGCTCACTTGTAGGCACGCATCCTGTGGTATCCTGCACATGGATCTTGTTGACGGGTGCAGATGGGAGGTCTTTGCTGAAGATGTTAGCAGGATAAACTGACCCCATTGACTGCACTGTACCAATAGTGGTTCTTCCCGATAGAATAATGTCATGCTTGGTAGGGTTTTGGACACTGATAGTAATCTTTGGAATAGACCCTGCTTTCACTGTAACCAAGGTCTCACAAAACTCTAAACCGTCTGGCCACTGTGGGTTTTCACAAGGCTCAAAAATCAAACTAATGTCCTCTTTGAATGTTTTAGCCTCCACCCTACATTCAACACACACTGAACTCTGGCTGGGTACAGTCACTCACACTTTTGCTGTCTTCACATTGTACTCGTGTGTTTGCCCAACTCTAATTGCTTTTATGAAAGTTGTAGCTTTGTTTTTCTTAAGATGTGGAAAAGCTACTTGCACTGCTCTCAGAAGCTTGTCTTTTTCCCCTGAGTTATTTTCACCCTTCATGCTTTTTGAAACCAAGCACTCGATAACATTAAACCCAATAAGAGTCATTGGCAGTAAGTTTAAATGGTACCTCGACCCACCCTACATATGGCATGTCTGTGCCATTGGCTGCTTCCAAATGGAGGGGTTCTTTTGGATTAATAAGATCACTTACTTTTCTCAATGGTAACTCGGGTAAGTTAGTGTCTTTCATGGACTCATCAATAGCACAAACCTGTGAGCCAGAGTCCCAAAGTACCTTTGTATTGCCTAAAAAGCACCTAATGACACATTTTCTTCCCACTAACTGCCTGAGAGAAGGTATTTTGCCTTTTTCACAAAATGTCTTTTTGACTTGTTTCTCACGGAACTCCTTACTAGCCTTATTAATACCATCACATGTGTTTACTCTGCATTTAGTTTTGTGTATAGGCCAGTGCTCCTCTTGATATTTTTTGGAACAGTACAGGGCGTTCTTACACACAGAACAACATTTCAAACTTTGAGTTAAACTTTGTGTGGCACAACTGTAACAATACTGGGACATTTTTATGTCACTGGTCACACCACGTCCCCTTGGGGTGACCCCGTCTAGTTTAAAGGGTTACCACCATTCAGTCTCACTGGCTTCTGTGCTCGGCAACCGGCTCTAAAGTGCTCACTCCTCCCACATCTAAAACAGTGATGACAATACTCCTCACCTGCCACAATGCAATTTGAACACCTTGGTTGTGAGCTGGGCATGTAGTACCGCTGTGGGGCGAAGCGCTGCTGGAACTGTGCATTGCCTCTCACTGGTGCTGGGTCTGGTGCTGGATAGTATGGCTGGAGAGCTGCTTGGGGTTGCTGGCGATAGTATTGCCTAGTAGATGGATCCAGATGTTGCTGTGGGTACGGTGTGAAGGTCTGCCTTGGGTAGTGATCCTCAAGTCCTCCGCTGGTGGCAGTTTGGGCCACGGCTGTAGATTTCCTTATGGTCTCTCTGATTTGGGACACCTCAGCTCGCAAGTCCTTTAAAAGTACTATCTCAGACCGCATCTCCTTAATTTCAGACAGCAGATCAGGTGATGGAGCGGCTGTGCTTTGCTTTTGGACTGTCCTTTTTTCTGCAGGTGCTGGGGTGTCACTGGACTGGACAGTATTCATGGCAGCGGCTCGGTGGGGGACAGCATGTTTCTTCTTGTCGTGTCGTTCCTTTTCGTTGGCACATGCAATATTCAACTTTTCCAGAAGAACTTCATCAGATGTCGTGTTCTGAAGAAGGTAGGGCTGCATGTCGCTCTTAACATTGTCGCTCTGCAAACCTGTTAGGATGGTGTGCATGAACAAGCTTTGAACCAAGGCAGGATCATATTTTAGACCTGACTCATCTTCCTGGGAGGCAAAGAAAATCTTCTGGCGAAGGTCCATGGCTCGCAGAAGGAAGTTTTGAGGAGTCTCTTTACTGCTCTGAACTTCTGATGAAAGCTGCTTGTACAGTTCAGTAGCCCCTCTCTCCTGATAGTGAGACCTCAGGATCCTCCGCAGAGCTGGGAGAGTAAGATCACTTTTACCTTCCAGATAACTTCTCAACTGCAGACCGGGGTGATGGCTCGAATCACTGCATTGACAACCTCAACTTCATGGCAGCCTTTACTGAGCCCGCTTTCCATCTGCCTGGCCAAACTAGAAAATGTGAGCTTGTCTTTTTGTCCAAGTTCTGCTATTTGGCCGGATATCTTAAAGTCTTTACGCCAAATGGAGTTATCTGGAGGCGCTGAAACTAGTCTCTGCATTGGTGTGCTTCGTAGACCTAGTTTATTATTCATCAGCTGATGCATAGCTTCCTCTTTTGCTTTAAGTGTAATCTGTAATGCATCCACTTCTTTCTGCAGGTTTTCTTTCTGTTCATCTTCACTTCCTAACTCTAACCCTGGCATCTTTGCATTTTCAATCAAGTCCTTTATATCGAGCAAATGAGACATTCCGTCATCTTCGAGCTCAGCAAACTCCGTTCTTTCGACAAAGCTTGTGGCCAGTGTGATTAGCTGGCCTCGGGTTTTGTCTGTAAGTTGCTCTTTTTTCAGTCCAAATATTTGCAGGCTATTGCATATTTTTAGCAGTTGTTCAACATTCCGTCCGTATAATATACTTTTAACTTCTAACTGCACTTTCTCCAGTTCCGACTCCATTTTCATCAGAGAAGCAGGCATTAAACAGTTCAGCGTAGGCCTCTACCAACTTCGTGACACGACGCTGCCCTCTAGTGGTGTCTATGCGCACTAGAGCTACAACCTTTGCACGTGTTGCCAGAGCCCCGGTAAATGTCGGCGATGCCTCGTGTCTCCGATGCTAGGGTTCGTGGAGGGATATTCGGCTTGAGTTTACCTTCGGCTGGCGAAGTTTTCTCTCACCAAACATCCCAGCGGTGCCTCCAAAATGTTGCGCCCTCTGCTCCACAGAGTAGGAGAGCTACGTGGTTACTTTTGAGAGTGAAAATAAAGGAGAGAGTCGCAGGCTCGTCTTCACTTCACTTCGCTTTATTCAAAAGAACACCGATAACCTTCTGCGCAAGCGCACAAAACATCTCTCACAGGGAGAAGCAATCGACCCGTGAATGATCGAACTTTTTTTTAATTTATCAAAATGTAAATTGTACACATTGTATTTTTCTTAGTACTTCAATCATGTTATTGTATGCAACTTTTTACTTTTAAAAATTTTGTATATTTTCTTTAATCGGTTTTGAACCCTTTTTAACCTTTGTAATCTGCTTTTCCAATCTTGTGTACAAAACACTTTTAACATTATATCAATAATTTTAAACTGTCACACTAACGTATATCAGCAATCTATCATCTTCTATCATAGACAAAATGAAAACAGCTAAAGTATCTTCAAAAATGAGAATAAACATCAGTTTACAAACTACCGACCAATTTCATTATTAGTTATTCAAGCATAGGTTGGACAAATTCCTCAAAAAGAATGACATCCTGGCGGACAGCCAATACGGATACAGAGCTAATATTTCCACTTCTATGGCACTGATTGAAATCACAGAGGAAATTAGGAATGCTGTAGATCATAGAAAGTGTGCAGCCTCCGTATTCATGGATTTAACGAACGCTTTTGATACAATCAATCCCAACATCCTAACTACAAAATTGAAAAGGTATGGATTTACAGGGTTAGTTCTGAACTGGGTTAAAAGCTACTTGGCAAACAGGAAGCAGTACGTGAAGCTGGGAGAATATACTGTACATCTACAATTTCAAAAATATTATGTGGCGCACCACAAGGGTCAATACTGGGACCAGAATTATTTAACCTATACATTAGCGACATCTGCAAAGTGACAAAACACTTAAAGCTAGTACTATTTGCAGATGATACCACTGCTTTTTGCTCTGGAGAAAACACACAAGAGCTAATAAGAAAAGTTTCAGATGAAATGATTACTCTTAAAAAAATAGTTTGACAAAAACAGATTATTCTTGAATGTAAGTAAAAGGAAAATGATGCTATTTGGTAATAGCAGAAGAGATACTTGTGAGAAAATATAAATTGACGGGGAGGAAATTGAAAGGGTGAATGAACATAAATTCCGGGCGTCATAATTGATGAAAGAATGAGTTGGAAATCTCACATAAAAAACATACAACATAATGTAGCAAGAAATACTTCAATACTGAATTAAATAAAATTTGTCCTGGATCAAAAATCACTCCAAACTCGCTATTGTTCTCTGGTGTTACCATATCTAACTTATTGTGTGAAGATATGGGAAATAAATACAAAAGTACACTTCACTCGCTTGATGTACTGCAAAAAAGATAAATTAGGATAATCCATAACGCACCGTATAGAGAACACACAAATCCACTATTTCAAAAATCACAATGATTAAAATTTGCTGATCTGGTAAACCCTCAAATCGCCAAAATGAGGCATAAAGCAAAAGATAACCAGTTACCAAAGGATGCATTAATAATAATGCATATTGTATGTGTGTGGAGGTGTAATATCTACCATCCACATCTTATCAATACTAATGTGTTTGTCCATCCACTGTCTTGGATTTTCTGTACAATATGTTTTATACATACATTGAAGATGATTTTGATTAATAAATATAATGGTTATTAGTGTTGATGGTAAAAAAAATTAGTTTGGAAGAGCTTTGCAGACCTGTTACCATAGAGGGGCTGCGCTCTAGCAACACCATCACTCTTGGCAGAGTGTCACATGGTGTGCATTCAAAGAAAAAAGATTTTGGAGGCCTGCTGCAAGCAGGTGAATTATCTCCTGCAGCCGAGGCTCCACTTGTTTGTCCTAATCTGGACTTCATCTTCGCTCATTTCCGAGTAGAGACCAAAGAGGTGCAGGTGACAAAGACAAAGGATGCATTGGGCCTGACCATCACAGACAACAGAGCTGGATGTGCGTTCATTAAAGTGAAACAGTTTAAATGATTCCAAATCTTTCTACTGAAAAAGCATTTCGTGTTGTAAAATAGATAAAAAAAAGTAAAATGCGTTTCCCTCAGAGGATAAAAGAAGGCAGCACCATACTGAGGACAGTGTGTGTCAGCAATTACACCGAGGCCATCAACAAGCAGAGCATTGTGGGATGTCGACATTACGACGTGACCAAGATGCTGAAAGACCAACCAAGAGACATTCCCTCCACGCTGAGACTGGTCGGACCCAAGAGGGCTTTTGGTGAGGGGTAATCTTTTTGAGTGTTCTCATCCCAAAAATGCACTGCAAAAGATTCAAATATAAAAACAGCAACTGTCAATTTCATGGTAGAAACTGGAAGCACAGTTGCTAGAATGTTACTGTAAAAATAACAGTCATAACAGCTGTAGTGAATTCTTTATAATAAAATCAAAATAACTTCTTACTGAACTCACGGCATCATCTTACATAAAAGGATAAAATCATCACACAGCAACTTAACACTCAAAATGTATACCTAAAAAATATAAGAAGGCAGAGCAAGAGCTTTAAATTTTTGCAGTTTTTTAAGGTCACTGAAACTTCCTTCCACAGTTTTTTAGGTTTACGTTGACTTCTAGTAACTTCAATGGTGTAATTATGCGTTTTTTACTAGTCAAATTACTATTTTAGCAACTAAATTATGTTTTTTCAATGTTAAATATTTCAGGTTGCTTTTTAGTTTTCGGTCATTTACTGTCACTTTTGACGGCATTTCCCCATAAAATCTACTGACATTTAAACAATTTTTTTTTACATTGTGTGTATGTGATGTTCAATGCAGACTTACTGCTCAATATTCATAATTGAATAGAGAATGAGTAGAATGTTGGCCTCACAGTCAGGAGATAAGGGTTCGAATTTCCATTGGGCATCTCTGTGTGGAGTTTGCATGTACTCCCCGTGTGGGGGTTTTTCTCATAGTACTACGCTTACATCCCACATTCCAAAAACATGCATGTTAGGTTAATTGGCGACTCCAAAATTGCCCGTATGTATGAATGTGAGGGTAAATGGTTGTTTGTCTGCCCTGCAATTGACTGGCGACCAGTCCAGGGTGTACCCCGCCTACCGCCCAAGTCAGCTGGGATAGGCTCCAGCACACCTGTGACCATAATGAGGATCAACAGTATAGAAAATGGACGGATGGGTGGATAACCATGACACGGCTTCACACATTCCTCCTCACAGTACGATCAATGGCAATTTGAAGTGTTTAACAGAAACAGATCTATTTGAAACTGAGACGCATGCCGTCGGCTGGCTCTGTCTCCATGACAACTTGCTTACGTCACAACGGAACCAGAGTGATGAAGTCTTCAACTTGTCATCTCCAACAATTGATAACTGTTTTGTGCGAGGACGTTGTAATCAGTGAAAAAAGGCAGCCTTTCTATTATTATTCTTTTTTATTTAACCAGCCAAGTCCCGTTGAGGTCAGGATCTCATTTATGAGGGCGGCCTGGCCAAGAGGTCAGCAGCACACGTCACTATGGATAAAAAAATCAAGAAAAACAATAAGAAAACAAAACAGACAATTAAAAAGAGCTTTCTTGCTGTCTGGTGGTTAAAGAAGCTTACAGGACGATGATGATGATCAGAACCGATGTCAGGTCAACATCAGCCAGTGGGCCTGGCATCACCAAGGATGTGTGTCAGTCACGGGAGCCAGAGCAGGCGCCTGTACTCCCTAAGCAAAAATATCAGCTTACCTCTTCTTCTCGGGCGCTTGTTTCCAACTTGGCCGCCGACTTTCTGATGCTGCGCAACGAACATACATTTAAGCGGCAGCCCTCACACACTAGATTGTGGAAGCATTTTGTTATGTTTGTGAAGAAACTTGAATGAATGCTTTGCAATCTACCAGAGGCTCGGGCTACATAAGCAGCGTATATCTTTATGCCTACAGCAGCAGGGCTGGCTGAGGAGGCACGTGAGCAGGTGCAGAACCGGGAGGCTATGAGCCCACAAGACTCCAAGGCAGAAGGGGCAGAGGCCATGGAGGGACGCAAGGCCCAGAGTCACAATCGGGGGTCTATGGAGCCCATAGCGCCCCCGCTTCCTCCTCCTTCACTGCCGCAAATGGGGCCGCCGGAATATCCGCGGCCCAGGCTCGTTTTCCACACTCAGCTGGCGCACGGAAGCCCGACGGGGCGAATCCACGGATTCACGAACGTGAAGGAGCTGTACGCCAAGATAGCCGAGGTTTTCAGCATCTCTCTTCAGAGGTACGCGAGCGGTTCCGTGTGCGTACTCTCTTGGTATTTCATGTCAATCTATTCAAACAAAGGACGTTCTTCTTTTGAGACGTTGGCGCCTCTGCAGGCCACAGATAAACGTTCATTCGGAACTGCGCCAGATGACGTTGTAGTGAAGACGTCCGTATATGTTTTAAGACGATGCATCGGAAGGTAAAGGGTGTGCGGTTCCCCAAAGCCACACTTTTGTTTGTGTGATGACAGATTAGGAGGTGGATCGGTTTGCTTCAGCCCCCACTGAAGGCACAGGTACAACCCGCTGCTTTTAAGCGTGGCTGTCATGTTTTACTTTATGTTGTTGTTGTCACCCTCTGTTCTGCCTTGCCTTCTTCTGGCTGTGTTTGTTTTTCAGAGTGTCACTCTCCAGCTGGAGGCGGGACTACCGGGCGCACCTGCACCTCAGTGATTCCCTCAGTATTTAGCCGGATGTCCTGCACCTGGGAGACGCTGGATTATTTCGTTTGTGTAGATCTGCATGCACGGCAAACTCGTGTGTATGAGATTCCTCGTTTTTAAATACACACTTCTCAAAAAATTTGAGGAACACTTTGAAAACACATCAGATCTAAATGGGGGGGAAAGGATCTTGAATATTTTTCCTGGTAATAAGTAGGTGATGTATTAGTAACAAAATTATGTCACATCATTTTTATAGAAATGAAAATGATCACCCTATAGAGGAGGGAAAATCAAAGACACCCCAAAAATGAAAGTGATAAATTATGCAGCAGACTGGTAAATTTTGTCAAAATGTCATTGTAGCAACTCAAAATGATTCTCAGTTTGAGTTGCCCATGGTGCAGTATCTGGACGCTATAGAGGTTGCACAAGTAGTCCAACTCCTCCACGATGGCACATCAATACGTACCGTTGCAAGGTTTGCTGTATCTCCCAGCAGAGTCTCAAGAGCATGGAGGAGATTCCAGCAGACAGGTACTGTAGTTACTCCAGGAGAGCTGGAAAGGGCCGTAAAAGGTTCTTAACCCTCAGCAGGATCAATATCTTCTCCTTCGTGTAAGGAGGAACAGGATGAGCACTGCCAGAGCCCTGCAAAATGACTTCCAGCGGGCCACTGGTGTGAATGTTTCGGACCAAACAATCAGAAACAGGCTCCATGAGGGTGGCCTGAGGGCCGGACGTCCTGTAGCGGGCCTTGTGCTCACTGCCCAGCACCGTAAAGCTCGATTGGCATTTGCCATAGACCACCAGAATTGGCAACTACGCCACTGACGCCCTGTGCTCTTCACAGATGAGAGCAAGTTCAACCTGAGCACATGCAATAGACGTGAAGAAGATAGATTGAGATGCCGTTGAGAACGTTGCTGCCTGCAACATCATTCAGCATGTCCTGCTTGGTGGTGGGTGTCATGTTTTACTTCATGACGCTGTTGTCACCCTCTGTTCTGCCTTGCCTTCTTCTGGCTGTGTTTGTTTTTCAGAGTGTCACCCTCCAGCTGGAGGCAGGACTACCGGGCACACCTGCACCTGAGTGATTCCCTCACTATTTAGCCGGATGGCCTGCACCTGGGAGACGCTGGATTGTTTTGTTTGTGTAGATCTGCATGCACGGCAAACTCGTGTGTATCAGATTCATCGTTTTTTCCCCAACTGCTGATCTTCTTACAGTAGACTGTCCTAACAGCGTGTCCCAGGTACGCCCGGTGGCTCCCAGCTCCACGGCTTGGCTACTACTTGTTTTTTCGTTGTCACGTCATTAAAACCACTTACCTGCAAGCTTGCCTCCTGCCTCTGCATTCGGAGGTCCAGCACAACCTGCACCCGACAGAATAATCCAGCCACAGTATGGACCCAACAGAGGTAGACACGAAAAAGTTGGCTCTACGAAACCTGGAGCAGCGCCTCAACAAGCAGGAGGAACAGTTCGACGCACTTGGCCTCGGCATTAAGAGCATGGCTGACCGCCAAGATGCTCGACTCGAGGTCCTCGAGACTCGGCTCAACACCCTCTTGTCCGCGCTGCAGCTGAGTCCCCCTACTGCGGCGCCTCCTCCCACCGGGATCGCCGCTCAACCAGACCAAGCGACTCCTCTCCCACCAGATGACCGCATGCCCGCCCTCTGCTCACAGCTCTCGAGGCCGGAGCGGTTCTCAGGGGACACAGGAGATGTCCGAGCGTTCCTAACCCAGTGCGAGTTACATTTCGAGCTCCAAGCATCGGCATTTTGCTCAGAACGAGCACGGGTGGCATTCGGCATTTCACATCTGACGGGAAGAGCCGGAGCTTGGGCCACAGCGGAGTGGAGTCGTGGTGCGACCACCTGCTCGTCCTATTTTGCCTTCGCCAGAGCCCTGGAACAAGTCTTCCAGCGGGCTCCCCATGGACGAGAGGCGGCGCAGTCATTCCTTAGGCTGCGACAGGGGCAGCGCAGATTCACCGACTACGCCATTGAATTCCGTGCTCTGTCTGCGGAGAGTGAGTGGAACCCCTCGGCGCTGGTGGATACTTTCTTCCTTGGACTCTCGGATCGCATTAAGGATCAGATGATTCCGTTGACGACCCCCAACTCTCTCGACGAACTCATCTGATAGACAGGCGACTACTGGAAAGAGAGGCAAACAGGAGCCAACGTCGCGGGCGTTTTGCTGCATACAACCCGAACAGCCACGGCGATCATCTTCCCCTCAGTCGACCACTTCCTGTCACTGAATCCCCGTCGGCGACGGGCCTATGCAATTAGGGGGTAGTCGCCTCACACCGGCCAAGCGAAGTCGACTTTAGCGCCTGCGTCTCTGCATCTACTGCGGCTTGGCTGACCACCTCATCTCCTGCTGTCCTTTCCGCCCTGACAGCCACCATACCCCGGCCTCACCTCATCGGAGATCGCTGGAGAGGGCACCGCCTCAGGACCACGCCCCGCTAGACCCGGTAGCCGGCCGCTTGCAGCTGACAGGTACTCTCTCCTGGCTCGACGAGAACATTGACGTTTGTGCATTTATTGACTCTGGAGCGGACGACTGTTTCATCGACGAAGCTCTAGTCAAACATCTTGCTATTCCGGTAGTACAATTACCCGTCGCTAAGGTAGTTCGCTCCCTTGACGGTCGCCGCCTAGCTCACGTGACCTATCAAACTCACCCCCTCTCTCTCTCCGCTTATCAGGCAATCATCACGAGTCTTTGAAATGTTTTGTTATTCCTTCGCGTTCAGCGCCTATTGTTTTGGGGCTTACCTGGCTTCATGAACATAATCCTCATGTTGATTGGGCTAAATCAAGCATTGTCAATTGGAGCGTTTTTTGCCATACTCACTGTCTAAGATCAGCGTGTCCCCGCCGTTCCTCCGATCGCTCCACCACTCCCAAAGATATTGACCTTTCACTAGTTCCCTCCGTGTACCACGATCTTCGTGAAGTTTTTAGCATTGATAGAGCTCACTCTCTTCCACCACATCGCCCTTATGACTGTTGTATTAATCTCCTGCCGGGCGTGACGCTACCTTCCTCACGCCTTTACAATGTCTCTCGACCGGAGAGAGCGGCGCTCGAGGAGTACATTTCCTCTTCCCTCGAGTCAAGCCTTATCCGCCATTCTTCCTCTCCGTTGGCAGCAGGTTTTTTCTTTGTTGAGAAGAAGGACCAGTCACTGCGCCCTTCCATCGACTACCGTGCAGGTGGAGGACGCTCTCAAGGACAATCCTCCGCCCAAGGGCTGTCCTGCAGGCCGATTGTTTGTCATTCCAAGCCTTCGCTCCGACGTTCTCTGCTGGGCGCATGGCTCAAAGATTGCTTGTCACCCAGGTATCTCTTCTGTCGCAGCGTTTCTGGTGGCCATCATTGCGAGCGGACGCCAGAAAGTTTGTGACCGCCTGCTCCCGCCGGACTTCTGCGGCCTCTCCCCATTGCCCCCCGACCTTGGTCCCATGTGGCGTTGGACTTTGTTTCTGGACTACCTCCCTCAAACGGCCACACGGTCTTCCTCACCATAGTGGACTGTTTCTCAAAGATGGCCCACTTTGTTTCATAATATATGAAAAGGCAAATGCTGTATGTCCCTTATATTTTGAAAAAGTGCGCATGAATAATTACGATTTCAAAGCTAAAGTGGTGAAATTGGTCACCTAATTATCTACATAATGTAATTCTAAACCTTTTTTTTTTTTAAGTCAAAATGCAGCATGTAAGTCACGGTATAAAAAAGGGGCAAGCATGGATACTCACATCTAGAATATATTCTTGTATCAGGGCATGAAGAATCATGGCAATGAGAAGGTAAAAAAACACAGTGGCCACATCTTTTGGGCCATAATGGTAAAAGTTCACTTGGTCTTTCTTCTCATCTGGAAAAAAGATGTTTAAAATAAACCAAAAAAGACTTAAAGAAGCAAATAAAAATAAAGAAATGATCACTGGGCTTCGAGCCTCCTACTCACCAAGAACTTGAGTGACGTTGTACTGGACTGTGATGAACATGACGGCAAACTTTGCTGTGACCTTCAGTGAAAAGAAGATTGGTTGGTTAGTTGAGAGATTGGATTGTGTCCTTTTCTGACAAAACAAAAACTACAGTTTATGAATGGCATCACTCCACAAATAGTTTAAGGGTCCAAATAATCAAAGTAGAAAGTCGGACGTGCTAAGGCTGCAAAAAGGGGCAACCAACTTTATATTTTCACTTCATTAATACATATACTGTACTCATGCACTTACTTGTACTGTATAGTGCCATGATCTTATGAACTGTACACTGAAATGTCTTGCGATTGAAACCAAGCAGATAAAACAGATTAAAAGATTTACGTAATGAAAGTAAATTTAAAAAAACAAGCCACACCCAATGAGGATAAAACACTTAGGAAACACTTAGATGAAAATGATTAGATGTGTAAGCACATACAACACAACAATAGACACTTTGCAAGCAAAAGGAGAAGCCTTGAGCAAATCCATTGAGGTGCAGCTTACACCTGAATGTATAGGCAGTGCTTAATGCAGATCCACCATTCCGTCTCAGAGTGAAAAGATCCTCTTCCAGCTTAGGGCTTTGTTTCACAAATTAATACACAACATATAGATTTTACGCAAAACTTTTGAATATTGCATACATACAGGTGCTGCTCAAAAAAATAGAAAATGATCAGAAAGTTTATTAAGGTTTATTTCAGTAATTTCATTCACGGTAATGGTTTAATTTTATTGGAACATGCATGTAAATGACATTGGAACAATTAACAGTTCCACATGTCGAAAAGGAGTAGGAAGAGGCAAAGCTTATTAAATGCTACCCCCGTAGGTTTTCCTCTATTTCAATACATTTGTAGACTTCCTGTGACAGTGTGTTAAATAGTTGTCAATGTCCTTATCATTGCAAATAACTTACAGTATATTGCAGTCCTCATGGATGATAATCATCATAAATAATAATAGTGTTGAGACTACGTAACCGTCATTCCCCAGACTCGCATGTTAGGAGCACTCCAGTGGGATGTGGAGAAGCAGGTTCAAGACATTCTCAAGGACAATCCTCCGCCCAAGGGCTGTCTAGCAGGCCGATTGTTTGTCATCCCAAGCCTTTGCTCCGACGTCTTCTGCTGGGCGCACAGCTCAAGAATTGCTTGTCACCCAGGTACCTCACGCACCATTTTTCTTCTGTCGCAGCGTTTCTGGTGGCCATCATTGCGAGCGGACGCAAGGAAGTTTGTGACCGCTTGCTGAGTATGTGCTCGCAATAAGGGTTCCCACCAGGCTCCCGCCGGACTCCTGCGACCTCTTCCCAATACCCCCCGACCTTTGTCCCATGTGGCGTTGGACTTTGTTTCTGGACTTCCTCCCTCGAACGGCCACACGGTCATCCTCAACATGGTGGACTGTTTCTCGAAGGTGGCCCATGTTGTTGCTCTCCCCAAGCTTCCCTCAGCTCTTAAGACGGTGGACCTGCTGGTTCTCCTAGTCTTCCGGTTGCATAGAATCCCATTGGACGTGGTCTCGGACAGGGGGCCGCAGTTTTCCTCGGCGGTTTGGAAGGCTTTTTGTAGGGCTGTTGGGGCTTCCCCTAGCTTGTCATCAGGGTACCACTCACAGTCCAATGGCCAGTCTGAGCGGACCAACCAAGACCTCGATGCCGCTATCCGATGCGTCTCCCACCAATAACCTGCTTCATGGTCAGTGAACTTGCCTTGGATCGAGTATTCCCACAATACTCTTTTCAGCTCCGCCACAGGCATCTCTCCTTTCCATGCTGCTCATGGGTACCGACCCCCGGCTGTTCCCTCATTGGAGTCTGAATCCAAGCCTTCTGTGTCCGCCCATCTCCGCCGTGCCCGCCTGGCCTGGCGCAGTACGCGGGCGGCTCTTTCACGCACATCGGAATGGAATTGGCGACTGGCAAACCGTCATTGCTCAGCTGCTCCTAGTATGGCTGACCTCCCGTGACCTTCCCCTCCTCATCATTTCCAAGAAACTTCAGCCCAATTTTATTGGCCCTTATACAGTTGAACGTATTATTATTATTATT
>QODF01000146.1:0-13867 GCA_024372805.1 Oostethus manadensis
TAATGTAGATTTAATGTAGATTTGTTGCACGTGTCATCTGGATGGTCTTTGTTCAAGAGGTTCTGTTTCTTTTCTCGTTGCTTTTCTTGTATGTTTATCATTTTTAGTAAATATGTATGTATGTGTGTATACATATATATGCACACTGATTGTGTGTGTATGTATGTATGTACTGCATGGATATGTGTATGTGCACAGTATGTGTATGTATATGTGTACGAGTAAGTGTATATGTATGTATGTATATATACATATATGTGTATATATATATATATGTGTGTGTGTATATACATGTTTGTGTGTGTGTATGTATGTATGTGTATGTATATATGTGTATATATGTGTATATGTATATATATGTATATGTATGTGTGTACTGAAGCTGCTGCCCCCGCGACCCGGACCCGGATAAGCTTTGGAAAATGGATGGATGGATTATTATTTATTTTTTTTATTTTCTTTCCCCTGTATTTTTGCTCATTTTGCTCTGTGACTGTTCTGGTTGTTGCTGAAATTGTGACTATCATGGTTGTTTATAATATGGTTAAAATATGTTTGTGAGGTTCTTCTGCACCCTTTCTTATATCCCCCACCCCACCCGCCATCCATCCCTTTTCAGGTCAGGTCCGGCATCGAAATGTGGTTAGACAAAATTCATGATAAACGCAGTCAAATGTCAAGGGAGACTCATTTGGATTATGAAGTCTCCCTTGGCAAAGAAATTTTGCTCAACATTTAAAGGCAGCTTGACTCCCATTCAGCTGTTATGATGCTGGACAAGACAAAAAAAGAAAAAAAAAAGGAATGACTATAAAAACAAAACTCCTCTATGACGTGAGCCCGATGTTGTAGCCAGTGACAAGAGTGATGCTGTTTTTAGTAATCTGCTGAAATAACACTCGTCAAAGATCCCATATGTGACAGGAGTGTTCTGCTGTTTTAATGACCTACTGCACAAACCCTCATAAATCCTTTGTGTGACAAAGCTGCTAATTTATATTGCCTAAGTAATGCTGTTTTTAAGAACCTACTGCAAAAACGCTAGACAAAGATCCTCTACGACAGGAGCTACAATGCTGTTTATAGAAATTTGTTGCTAATATGTAATTCAAAGATCCTCTCTATGACCATACAATGCTGTTTTTAGTAATCTGCTGAAATAACACTTTTCAAAGATCCTATGACAGGAGCGCTATGCTGCTTTAAAGGACCTACTGCAAAAATGCTATACAAAGATCCTCTATTACACGAGCCGCGATGCTGTTTTTAGGAATCTGTTGCAAATATGCAATACGAAGATCTTTGATATGACAAGACCAGTGCTGTTTTTAGTAATCTGCTGAAATATATGACAGAAGTGCTCTGCTGCTTTAAAGGACCTACTGCAAAATATCTTGTCAAAGATCCATTATATGACAGAATTGTTATTTATGCTGCTATTTTTAGTAATCTTTTGCTGTTTTAAGAAAATGCTGTTTTTAAGGACCATCATTGTAAAAGGATAATAGTCAAATATCCTCAAAATGACAGTGTTTTGCTATTTTTAGAAATTTATTGCAAAGACATTGGTCAAAAATCCTTTATATGAAAAGAACACTAATGTTAGTAATCTGCTACAAAACCACTGGTCAAAGATTCCCTATATAAAAGCAGTGCTTTTCTGATTTTAGGAATCTGTTGCAAAAACACTAGTCAAAGATCCATTGGATTAAAAGAGCACTGATCTGCTGGCTGCAAAAAAAAAACCTTCTCAAAGACCCTCAATAATGATATGAACACTGTTTTTAAGCACTTACTTACTGCAAAAACACAAGTCAAAGATCCTCTATGACAAGATGTATATGGTGCACACAGTGATGGTGCTACAGCATGAAACAATAAAACGCTCACTGCTACATTTAATGAGGACGACACAATACAAGTTGTATAATGCATGGAATGACACATGTAGATGTCATGCCAGTTAGTGCAGGGGCGGCAAACTCGTTTGGACCGTGGACCACATTGCAATCGTGGTTGTGAAACCATATAATAAATATTATTACACATTGAATTATTATGAGCGGCGGAAATGATGCAAAAAGTTGATGAGACATGACTTTATATCACATTACATTAACACTGCATCAAGTCACATGACATGGCTGACATGAAAAAAAGTTCTTCTCCCAATCAGCGTGGAAGTGGTATTTTTTTTGACATCTTAAGTCTAGCAGAAATAAATTTGAGGGTTAACTGGTTAGCTCATTAACTTACTAGCTATCAGCTGTACTGAATCCCTACAGCATAAGAGTTGCTCAATGTGGTGTAAACAATTGGAGGTGACTGTAGGGGTGTTACTTCATGTCCAAAGGCCTCTAATAATATTTAAAAATGTATTGAAAAACTAATAAACAGGGTTTATTAGTTGTTTTAACTATGTTCTAACTATGAAAATATTCCATTTTTTAATAATACATATGTGACCTGTATCGATCCAGGGCCAGGAAGCGGTCAGGGAAGGTCACTGCTGACCCCTCATACTTCCTAAACAAACTGTTCAAACTCCAGCATCACAATTGTCATTTTGCACATCTCCTCCCCGACGGAAAGTGACGTTTTGGTCCAGGAGGTCCAAGCTCGCAGTGGCCGAATATATGGTCACGCGAGGAGACCTCCATGGGCTGATGATGCAAAAAATCAGGTTTACCCCGTGAAAAAAACACGAAGCAAGATTGCTTCACCCTCTGCAACAATTGCGGGTTTGTCTGCTGACTTCACAATATGTCTGTGTCACTTGATGCGCTCGGGATCAATTACACCCGCCCCCACAGCCGACCCGATGTGTCCCGTGGCGACATCCGGGACGCCTCACCCCAGCAAGCGTATGTTAATCATCCTCACATATGTCGCCTGTGAGACCATCAAAGAGGTTCCACGGCCTCGAGGAACGAGGGCAAAGCAGGGGGTGGGGGAGGCGCCGGACGACAAGACTTGTTGGTTCGTGTGTGTCGTCTTTTGTGTCGCCAGGCGGAGCGAAGGGGGGCCACCTGGACTGGATCACTCTGGTAAGGCTGTAGTGCAGCCAATATGCTGATACTGCAAGAAATAGTCAAAAATCATCTACGTGACAGGAAAGGACCTCTTAATGATCTAGAGCCCTTTTTTTGGTTTTAGGATTCTGCTGCAACAATGCTAGTCACAGATCGTCTGTGACAGGACCACTCTGCTGTTTTTAGTCATCTGTTGCAAACACGCTAATCAAAATGTCCCCTCTGACAGGAACACTATGCTTTTTTAACGGGCCTACTGTAAAAACACGGAACTCATCAAAGGCTCGTTCATGTCACGATCTGTATGTTTGTCTTTGTGACAGTTTTGGTTTCATTCTAGTCGGTTTTCCTGTGTTATTTTCATGTGTTTTCTGGGCCGTTTCTTAGTTTATTCACTCAGGTAATTACGTGCACCTGTTTTCCCTGCTATTTATGTTTAGGTGCGTGCGCCAGTCGGGCGTCGGCTCAGTGTCATTTGTTAGTTGTCCCTCTTCCCGTGCCGTGGCTTTGTTCCTGCCGCCTTGTGATTAAAGATTCCTGCAACTTACCTGCCTGACGTCCAGCTCTCTGCATCCTCTGGGTCGTTACACCATGCCGCGCCGAGCGAAACGTGACAGTTAACCTCTAACTTGGTAAGCATATCTGAAACAAGACCGCGCTGCTGTTTTTAAGAATCTGCTGCAAAAACGCCATTCAAAGATTTTCAGAGATTTTTCGGACTCTACTGCACAAACTAATCGTCTATAGGACATTCCATATGACTGGAGTGCTCTGCAGTTTTTAGGTATCTCCTACAAAAATGCAAGTCAAAGATCCTCTATGACAGGAAGCTGTTTTTATGAATTTGTTGCACAAAAACTAAATATCCTGTAAGTGTATGTGTAAATCCAAAACAAATAAGACCATGACCTTGACCAAGATCGTCTATATGACAGGTCGCTCTTCTGTTTTTAAGGATCTACCGCATAAAACACTAGTCAAAGATCCTCTATATGCCCAGAGCGGTCTGCTGCTTTTTAGGAATCTGATGCCAAAACGCTAGAGAACGATCCTGTCTGACAGGAGTGCTGTGCTGTTTTTAGGAATCTACTGCACAAAAACTATTACTAACTACTATAAGATCCGCTAAAGGATAGTACCACTCTGGTGTTTCTAATGACCTATTGCAAAAACACTAGTCAAAAATCATCAAAATTTGTGCAAGTGCGACGTTCCTCAATACAACTTGTTATGCATGTGCGAACAAAATCAGAAATGACCATGACCAAGTTCCTTTATAGGACAGGAATACTCTGCTGCTGGAAAAAACACAAGTCAAAAATTGTCTCTTGACGGGAGCGATGTACTGTTTTTAGGAATCTATTGCACATACAACTGAAGATCCAGGAGTGCTCAGCTTTTTTTTTTTTTTTTTTACTACAAACACCATTAGATTTATTTATTGATGTACTTTGACTGATGCAAAGAAGATAAATAGAAAATCGAGGCGACCCCTCGTCTGCCTCACGCAGCTCACATTTAACTTTTAAATGCCACAGATTGCGTCTGCAAACATCTCGGTTTACTTTTTAAAAGCGGCACTTATCTTTTGGCCGTCAAATGCCAACTCTCCAACTTCACACGATGGCAGCAGAACAATCCTCAAGTTGGATAATGACTTTTAATAAAGAAAGGTCACAGCTAGAAAAAGCAGTCATGCTTTGTTATTGGATTCGTTGTGTGTGTGTGAGTGTAGCCACGTGTCAACATTTGCTTACAGAAGGTCAGGTCTTGATTGAGCCATAATTAAGGATGCTGTCAGTGCAAGCTATACTTTAATAATCAGCATATATAACTATCATCATCTCTGTCCTGTTGTGATGTGATGAGTCATGCAGCTTTACCCAGGAGGGGCTTTGTCCTCCTGTTGCAGCTCTCATCACATACATAAGATGATATCATTTTTACGTTCATGTAATGGACACAGAAAAGTGTCATGGCGTTTATCATTTTTTTAGGAAACATGAAAATCCATGCAAATCCAAGTTGCAAATAAAAATAGAGACTTCAGTGGTAAACGTCTGCAGATATAGAAAAAGATGCTGTATCAAAAAGTCACAATACACATTACAATAGCAAGACATGAGAAATTTTTGAGTTATCTGCATTTCAATACTTTTTTTCTTGATTTTGTATGTTTCACTCACCTTTTGTCGCACTTTTTTATTCATTTGGTTTAATTTGTATTTGATTTCATTAATTTTTAACATCATTCACAAATGATTTGATTAATTTATTATTGTGTTACTTTGTACTTATTCATTTATATTGATGTAAAGCCTTATTTTATTTACTATTTATATCCATCCATTTTCCACCGCTTATCCGGGTCCGGGTCGCGGGGGCAGCAGCTTCAGTAGGGAAGTCCAGACTTCCCGGTCCCCAGCGACCTCTTCCAGCTCCATCGGGAGGACACCAAGGCTTTCCCAGGCCAACTGTGAGACATAGTCCCTCCAGCGTGTCCTAGGTCTTCCCAGGGACCTTCTCCAAACTGGGCATGCCCGAAACACCTCATCAGGGAGGCGCCCGGGAGGCATCCGGACTAGATGCCCGAGCCACCTCAACTGGCTCCTCTCGATGTGAAGGAGCAGCGGCTCTACTCTGAGCTCCTCCCGGATGGCCGAGCTCCTCACCCTATCTCTTAGGGTGAGTCCAGCCACCCTACGAAGGAAACTCATTTCCGCCGCTTGTATCTGCGATCTCATTCTTTCGGTCATGACCCATAACTCATGACCATAGGTGAGGGTGGGAACGTAGATCGATCGGTAAACAGAGAGCTTTGCCTTCCGGCTCAGCTCTCTCTTCACCACGACGGTCCGGTACAGCGACCGCATTACTGCAGATGCTGCACCGATCCGTCTGTCGATCTCACGCTCCAACCTTCCCTCACTCGTGAACAAGAACCCGAGATACTTGAACCCCTCCACCTGAGGCAAGACCTCACTCCCAACCCGGAGGGTACAGTCCACCCGTTTCCGACTGAGAACCATGGCCTCGGATTTGGAGGTGCTGAGTCTCATCCCAGAAGCTTCACACTCAGCTGCAAACCGCTCCAGTAAACGCTGAAGGTCACAGCCTGATGAGGCCATAAGGACCACATCGTCTGCAAATAGCAGAGACGAGATCCTAAGGTCACCAAGCTGGACTCCCTCAACACCTTGACTACCCTAGAAATTCCGTCCATGAAGATTATGAACAGAATCGGTGACAAAGGGCAGCCTTGGCGGAGGCCAACGTTCACCGGAAACAAGCTCGACTTACTGCTGGCAATGCGAACCAGGCTCCTGCTTCGATTGTACAAGGACCAAATGTGTGTCCAGAACATACGGACGCAGGTCTGATGATACGACCACAAAGTCGATCATAGACCTGCGACCTAGGGTGTCCTGGTGCCAAGTGCACTTATGGGCATCTTTATGTTCGAACATGGTGTTTGTTATGGACAAACTGTAAT
This sequence comes from Oostethus manadensis, assembly GCA_024372805.1. Taxonomy (NCBI): domain Eukaryota; kingdom Metazoa; phylum Chordata; class Actinopteri; order Syngnathiformes; family Syngnathidae; genus Oostethus; species Oostethus manadensis. The sequence continues at coordinate 6,526 of QODF01000146.1, forward strand.
TCGCACAGAAGTCCAGCAACAACACACCGCACGGGTCCAGGTCAGGGAGGCCGTTCCTCCCAACCACGCCCCTCCAAGTCACACTGTCATTGCCCACATGGGCGTTGAAGTCTCCCAGCAGAACTATGGAGTCACCAGCTGGGGTGCTCTCCAGCACCCCTCTGATAGACTCCAAGAAGGCTGGGTACTCTGAACTGCCGTTCGGCGCATACGCACAAACCACAGTCAGGACCCTTTCCCCAGCCCTAAGGCGTAGGGAAGGAACCCTCTCGTTTACTGGGGATCACTCCAACACAGAGGCACCAAGCCGGGGGGCTAACAATAAGCCCACACCAGCTCGCCGCCTCTCCCCAGCGGCAACTCCAGAGAAGAACAAGGTCCAGCCCCTCTCAAGGAGTTTGGTTCCAGAGCCCAAACTGTGGGTTGAGGTGAGTCCGACTATATCTAGTCGGAATCTCTCCGCCTCTTCCACAAGCTCGGGCTCCTTCCCCACCAGAGAAGTGACATTCCATGTCCCAAGAACCAGATTTGGTCGCCGAAGCCCAGGTCGCCCAGACACCCGCCCTCGACCACTGCCCAAATCACACAGCACCGGACCCTTATGCTTGCCCCTGCAGGTGGTGGGTCTGCGGGGGGGAGTTCCCGTGCGGCTTCTTCGGGCTAGGCCCGGCCAGGTCCCACGGGTGAAGACCTGACCACCAGGCGCTCGCCTGCGAGCCCCTCCCCCAGGCCTGGCTCCAGGGTGAGGCCCCGGTATCCCACGTCCGGGCGAGGTGCGGTCACTCCTAATGTTTCTCTTCATATGGGTCTTCTGAATCACTCTTAGTCTGGCTCGTCACCTAGAACCTGTTTGCCTTGGGAGACCCTACCAGGGGCATAAAGCCCCCGACAACATAGCTCCTAGGATCACACATATATAAAGTTTATATATTTTATATAAATATACTATTTATATAAAAGTCTAATTGCTTAACATATTTTTAACCCTTATTTTAGTCAAGTATTTGTTTGTATCCATGCATTTGCATGTATTTTATATTTTATTTAGCTGCATTTAAAAATATTTTTTATGACCTTTTCTTATAAGTTTTATTCTTATTTATTGCTTTTTATTTATGTATTTTTCTATGATGTGCAGGTGTCGCTCCCATATTAGGCCTATGCTAATCTTCTACTTACTATTTTATTGTGTTTTTTGTTTTTTTTTTTTACAAATGATGCTGTTGTTCCAGAGCTGTGCTGACTGAATTGTTATGTAAAGATGCACTAAAGTTTTTTGTTTGTCAGAAAAATACTTGACATTTTTACAATGTTCTAGCAGACTTGAGGCCAGAGTAACCCCACCTAGTCTTAAATGAGTCCCTGCGCCCCGTCTGTTCCATCTTACTTGTCTTCCTGTGCTCCAGCCATAATCCATCCGTGTATTTTCTCATGGAATTGGTTGGAGGTTGCAACAGACTGTTGCGTAAGCGCAGGTGTTCCCAGCAACACCCTCCGTGTCGTCCTGCGGGGGAACCTCCAGGCGTTCCCATGCCAGGAAATCTTTATAATCCCCTCAGTGTCTTGGGGGTCTCACACCTGTAGGACCTGACCGGAACGCCTTCACTGGGAGCTGGCAACCGGCTTGAATGCTAATCCCAAAACTCGACTAAAATGAATCCTCTTCAGTAATGCAGCAGCAGCACTAGAGAATGTCTGAATATTACTTACGTTTATGCCTTGGAACCCGATACTAAATAAATACGCTTTTTACCTCAGAAAAAATAAAGAAAAAAAACATGCTAAACTAATTTCAATTATGTTCAAAGGCAAAATGCAGTGAAAGAGTAAACAGTAGTTTGGGTCACGGGGGTATGCTAGAGCGTATCCCAGTTTACTCACAGCATTTTAATAACGCCTTACACAGTCAAACATTAAACGTCTACTGAGCGTCGAGTAAGTATTGGATAAGTACTGGGCTTTGTCCCGCCCATTGGATGCTCGGCGTCTCTGTGGGTCAATGGGGAAGTGGGCTGGCCCTGATGCTCTGCTTCTGCACGATGATTGGGTGATCTGTCTGAGGTGGAGTCCCTTTTTGATTGACAGTGAAATGAGTGTATAAACATTCACCTGAGTGTTTTCCAAGTTTTTCATTCCCTTGTTCTGAACTAATCCGGAGACTTTGTCTTTGTCAAAAACGACAAGAAACTGAGGGTAGAATGTACACATAAATAAACAAACACATTTATGATGTAGGGCCGCACAATGGCTGGGTGGGTAGCATGTTGGCCTCACAGTCAGGAGGTTCAGGGTTCCAATCTCCGTTGGGCATGTCTGTGTGGAGTTTGCATGTTCTCCCCGTGCGTGTGTTGGTTCTCTCTGGGTACTTCCAAAAACATGCATGTTAGGTTAATTGGCAACTCTAAATTGTCCATAGGTATGAATGTGAGTGTGACTGGTTGTATGCCTGCCCTGCGATTGACCAGTCCAGGGTGTACCCCGCCTACTGCGCAAAGCTGGGATAGGCTCCAGCATACCCACGACCCTAATGAGGATAAGCGGTATAGAAAATGAATGGATGGAGTTTTGATGTATGAACTCTTTGTTTGACCAGCAACCACCACTGGATTTAGGTAATCAACCAAAAATAAAAATACATACTTTCTTTCTGAAAACATGGTATTTAGCCAATTCCAAAACTAAACCCTAAAATACACGATGAAACCTTGTTTTGCAAAAGTACTATAAAAAGAACTCACAGTATTTAGGCTGCACCCACTAAATTTACAGACAGATTCCTACTGGTTTACATGTTTCCACGTCATGATATTTAGATCTTACACACAAAGATTCAACGTAAATGGTAGCCCACCAGAAACATTTTCATGTTGTTGAATGAGCTTGAGATTGAACACGGAACACGGCCCGGCAAGGTGCACTGTGGTCGGACCCACTCTCCAAGTAACCAACGTGCTCCGCCGCAGGTCGTTAGAACCAGAAGGTAGAGCGGGTGGAGGTTGAGACGCACTCTTCGAACCTCCCGGTGTGCTGTCATGTTCTTAAGTCAGAATTCCGGAAGCGAGTGTCTCTTCTTCAGCATCATTACTGAGTACTACATCGACTGATCCCATTTATTTTTACAGTTTACTGCATGGACCCTCAGAGACGTCTTCACACTACGAACCCCCATTTCTGCAAAATCATACAAAAAATTCAGCAGTCTTTAAAACCTTAGGTCTTGTGACCTTGCTTCAAAACAACCCCCCTCACACACACACACACACACATTTAACTACGATTTCGAAATAGATGTAAATGACACTTTAAAAAAGCTGTTTTTGGAAAGTCCCTATATAACATGCAGACTCGTGAACTAGCTTTAAAACATTATTTTTTGTCAAATTTGTCCATCACAACAAAAAAACAACACACATTATTTAGCCTGAACGTACACTTAAAATAAAAAAACGGTAAAAAAGAAAGTTAGGTGCTATGTTCAATGTTATGATTGACATCCAGCATTTAAAACGTCCACACAAAAAGCTCAACATTTTTTAACTAGCTATCAATTAAAAATGTGTCTCTTACCTCATGGCTGTTAAACAGAAAGCTGGTTGCCGGAGACGATGCCCGCCAGACTGGGGCAAAACAAAAGGAGGAGGCATCTGCGTCTATATTAACCATCTTTGATGCAGATCTCATGCTGTGAAATACAAGATATGGGACCCAAACGTGGAAGACGTTAAGACCTTTTACTTACCGAGAGAGTTTGGATGTGTTTTACTCTTTGTGGTCTTTGCCCCTCCAAGTGGAAAAGCCATAAAAGCAGCCAACGGGATATCTGACTGTGTTCATGAACCACAGCTATAGCAGTGGGGGGCAGGAACAGTGGGGGACATGAACGAGTGTCAGCAAGAATCCGTACTACCTGGATTTGAACAGTTTGTAAAAAATCCAACTGGGAAAAAGAACATTCTGGATAAGTGCTTTGTTAATATAAAGAATTCTTATGTTTCAAAGAGTAGACCTTCAGGTATGAATTCTGTCCGCAATATTGTTAATTTTATTCCCACGGATTAGACCAAATGTAAGTGCAGTAAACCGGAGAAGAAATTGATAAGAACTTGGACGAACAAAAGCAAGGAACAGCTCAAGGCATGTTATGATTCGGCCAATATCTTATTCTATCCTCATGGTATTTTATTCTTCTCTTTAGTCCTCATTTTCAATCATTTTTAATCGTTACACCACGCCATTGGACACACAGACCACTGCAATGGTCCTCCATCCATCCATCCATCCATTTTCTTCCGCTTATCTGAGGTCGGGTCGCGGGGGCAGCAACCTAAGCAGGGAAGCCCAGAGGTCCCTCTCCCCGGCCACTTCGTCCAGCTCTTCCCAGCGGATGACGAGGCGTTCCCAGGCCAGCTGTGAGACATAGTCTCTCCAACGTGTCCTGGGTCTTCCCTGAGGCCTCCTACCGGTTGGACGTGCCCTGAACACCTCCCCAGGAAGGTGAATTGAGAGCTTTGCTTTTTGGCTCAGCTCTCAATTCACCACGACAGATCGGTGCAGAGTCCGCATCACTGCAGACGCCGCACCAATCCGCCTGTCCATCTCACGTTCCATCCTTCCATCACTCGTGAACAAGACCCCGAGGTATTTAAACTCCTCCACTTGAGGCAGGACCACATCCCCGACCCGGAGATCGCACCCCACCCTTTCCCGGGCGAGAACCATGGACTTGGACTTGGAGGTGCTGATTCTCATCCCAGCCGCTTCACACTCAGCTGCGAACCGATCCAGTGAGAGTTGAAGGTCACTGCTCGATGAAGCCAACAGGACCACATCACCATCAAAAAGCAGAGATCGAATCCTGCGGCCACCAAACTGAAACCCCTTAACGCCCTGGCTGCGCCTAGAAATTCTGTCCATGAAAGTGGTGAACAGAATTGGTGACAAAGAGCAGCCCTGGCGGAGTCCAACCCTCACTGGAAACGGGTCCGACTTATTGCCGGCAATGCGAACCAAACTCTGACACGGGTCATACAGGGAATGAACCGCCTGGATTAGGAGGTTCGATACCCCATATTCCGGGAGCACTCCCCACAGTATTCCCAGAGGAACACGGTTGAATGCCATCTCCAAGTCCACAAAACACATGTAGACTGGTTGGGCAAACTCCCATGGACCCTCAAGAACCCTGCCAAGAGTATAGAGTTGGTCCACAGTTCCACGATCCACGGTCTTTTGAGCCACTCTTTGTCTGGTCCCTCCCCTAGGACCTGTTTCTCATGGGTGACCCTACCATGGGTCGGGGGCATGACAGCCCCCGACAACTTAGCTCCCAGGATCATTGGGACAGGCAAACTCCTCCACCACAATAAGGTGGTGACTCAGGGAGGAGAGCTCAAGATATATGCAGAACAGTAGTAAAAAACAGTCATACTATGAATGAGCACAGAGAGAAACATAGTTTCCAAGGGCAGATTAATTAAGTAAATACTCATATGCTTCATAAAAAGTTGATAAAACACTTGATATTGCACTAATTTGCTCTGACACCTCAAACACAAAGCTTATACTGTAGCTTTTAATACAGTATATAGTCGTCCTTCGCCTCATCGCAGTTCATACATCGATCACTTCCTCACTTTATCGTGTTGTATTTAATAAATAATTCCTGTTTTGTGATTGACTATGGCTTTATTTACCTTATTTGTTAAATATTCTTGGCCTAAAGCATTTTTAAGCATGAAAATGGTCAACATGGAGTAAAATACAAATACAGTTTAAGGCAATACCAGACGTTGATGAAGTGCCTACACTAGCCACTGACCACTAGGTGTCACTAGTAACACGCACCAGATGATTGCCAAAAAGAGGCTTTTTTGATTATTTTATAGTTATTTATCTCACAACATGCACAATAATAACACAGTAAAAATAATAGTCCTTATTGTAAGTATTGTAGGGGTGTTATTTCATGTCTAGAGGACTCTAATAGTGGTCAAAATTGTATTGAGTCATAAAGATGATGTCCACCTCATGCACCAGCTCAGGCTCCTTCCCCGCCAGAGAGGTGACATTCCACAGACTGACAACTAGCTTCTGTAGCTGAGGATCGGACCGCCAAGGCCTCTGCCTCCGGCTGCCACCCAGCTCTCTTTGCACCCGACCCCTTTGGCCCCTCCCACGAGTGGCGAGCTCATGGGAGGGGGGACCCACGTTACCTTTTTGGGCTGTGTCCGACCGGGCCCCATGGGTGCGGGCCCGGCCACCAGACGCTCGCCATCGTGGCCCGCCTCCGGGCCTGGCCCCAGAAGAGGGCCCCGGTGACCCGCGTCCGGGCGAGGGAAAACGAAGTCCAATTGTATCAATTGTCATTCATTAGGGTCTTTTGAGACTGACTCAGACTACAGATTGACTGCAATGGTCCTGAGAATAGAAAATGAAACTAGAATGGAATTAATGCACAAGTAAAGTAATACAGTCAAGTAAATGCCAGTAAAAAGGACCAGTCATGTTAACTACTGTTTGAATGGCTGGCTACAGTAAAGCGCCCCTGGTGGTGGCCAATGAAGTGACAATTGCAGTGGTCTGTGTGACTGATGGCGTGGTGTAACGGTCCAGGTTTATTTTCTTGAGTTTAGGTTCCACAATAGCATGCTTGATAGAAATAGGAAACACACCAGAAAAGAGCGACAAATTAAACATTCTGGTCACCCATGGTCCAATAGTATCAAAAACATTTAAAACAAGCTTGTGGGGCAGAACATCTATAGAACTGGAGGAGGAGTTTAGCCCATGTATTTTAAAGAACTTTGCCACCGAGCTGGCCCCTCCCTGGCAACCAGTGTTTCCATCAACGTATGTACAGTTGCAGCAATATGGAAAACCTCATATATCAAACCTTTGCCCAAAATTCAATGTGCTAGAGAACACAAAGACTTACACCCATAGCTCTAACCTCACTAATCATGAAGGAGCTGGAGAGAATCTTAATACAAATATCCTTTTTAAATATCCTTTTTTTCCTTTCGGCTTATCCCTTCAGGGGTCGCCACAGCGAATTAATTGCCTCCATCTAACTCCGTCTTCTGTATCCTCTTCTCTTGCACCAGCTACCTTCATGTCCTCTTTCCACATCCATAAACCTCCTCTTTGGTCTTCCTGTAAGCCTCCTGCCTGGCAATTCAAAACTCAGCATCTTCTACCAATATATTCACTATCTCTCCTCTGGACATGTCCGAACCATCTCAATCTGGCCTCTCTGACTTTATCTCCAAAACCTCTAACATGTGCTGTCCCTCCGATGTGCTCATTCTTGATCCTGTCCATCCTGGTCACACCCAAAGTGAAC
>QODF01000146.1:15126-100549 GCA_024372805.1 Oostethus manadensis
GATGTAGTCTACCTGTGTGCTCCTACCTCCACTCTTGTAGGTCACCCTATGTTCCTGTCTCTTCTGGAAGAAAGTATTCACTACAGCCATTTCCATCCTTTTTGCAAAGTCGACCACCATCTGTCCTTCAGCGTTCCTCTCCTGGATACCAAACTTGCCCATCACCTCCTCATCATCTCTGTTTCCTGCACCAACATGCCCATTAAAGTCCGCACCAATGACAACTCTCTCACTTCTGGGGATGTTCTGCATCACATCATCCAGGTCTGACCAGAATTTCTTTTTCTCCTCAATCTCACATCCTACCTGTGGAGCATACCCATTACCAACATTGAACATCACACCCTCGATTTCTAGCTTCAGGTTCATCACTCTATCTGACACTCTTTTTACCTCCAGGATGTTACTAGCAAACTCCTCTTTCAAAATCACCCCTACTCCATTTCTCTTCCTATCTACACCATGATAGAACAGCTTGAACCGTGCTCCTAAGCTTCTAGCCTTGCTACCGTTCCACCTGGTCTCCTGGACACACAATATGTCTACCTCCCTCCTCTGCATTATGTCAACTAATTCTCTACCTTTTCCTGTCATAGTTCCAACATTTAAAGTCCCAACTCTTAGTTCTAGACTCTTAGCATTTCTCTTCTTTCTCCTCCATGGACACACCTTCCTCCTCTCCTTCTTTGGCCAACAGTAATCCAGTTTCCACCAGCACCCTGTCGGGGAAAAGCACCGGTGGAAGGCGTTGTTAACCCGGGCAACATCCAATCCGGTATGAAAGTCATTTGTTTGATTCGCACGTTCTGGTTTGGCAAAGTTTTACGTCCGATGCCCTTCCAGACACAACCCTCTGTATTTATTCGGGCTTGGGACCGGCACAATAAGACACTGGCTTGTGTTCCGTTGCGACTACATTAGAATCTTACTACATCATCTACAAAAATCTATAAATGACAAACTGGACCCAGTTGGCATATAAAGCAGGTTTTGGCACTGATGATGCTTTCACCGCCCTCATTTATACTGTTACCAAACATCTGGACAAACCCATCAACAATGCAAGAGCCCTTATTCTAGATTTGTCATCTGCCTTCAATACAATTCAACCTGACATTATGATCACTAACTTGTTCCACCAGAAGGTTAGTTAATCCATGTCAGATTCATGGATTCATGGTATGGATTCATTCATGGTATGCATCCTTCCTTATCAACAGAATTCAATGCGTCAAGTTGAATAAAACCCTTTCCTCTGCCATCACAACCAATGTGGGAGCCCCGCAGGGCTGTGTTAGTTCAGCTCTTTCTTTACATTATACACAGACGATTGCCTCTCATTACCAAATCACCAATTGTATTCAAGTATTCCGATGATACTGTTCTGTTGACACTGCTGACTATTTTAGACAGTCCTGGGTTGCACCAGCAGGGTGTGGACAACCTTGGGACAACCTTTGGATGGGCTGTTTGAGACAGCCAATCATAATAAGACAATGCGATTGGCTAAAAACATTATCTGTTAGACTATTTGGCTAAAAAGTTATGTTATTTACTATTAACCACATCCATATCAGATCACTGGCCACTGATGAGGAGAAGGGAGGCGGCGATTCGGGGACAGATGAGGTGGTGGAGACTGGAAGAAGGGACAGTCAGTATAGATGAAAATGTATGTGCTGATTGAGATAGTTATTTTAAAAGGGGTTTTTGTGATTATTAATGGCATTCAAATGTGCCTGACATTGTGTAACCCCGCCTGTGGGGTTTTGGTGACGTGTGCGCCAGTCTGCCAAAATACCACTAGACTGGCTGCGCTTTGCCTTAAGCTGAGAGTGACCAGGTTGGAGCCGGCCAGCTTTCAGCGAACCTTCGGCGAAGCCTTTTGGCACAAAATTGTTACTACGCCAGGCTGTATCAGGTCCTTCTTGCTGCGCCGCCACACCCCTTAGGGGGCGCCTCAGTGTACCAAATACCCAAATTGGCTGCGTACTCTATTAAAAAAATTACCACTGCGCGGCCTGCGCCACGCTGTGCAACCCGCAAAATGAGATCCCATAGTCTCTTCAACTTGTCCTGGGTCAGGAAGTCCCGCCGAGGGTTGGGCAACATTTGAATTTGAGCGATTCCGGTTCCTAACGATTCTCATTCCAATTTTTGTCAGAGGTAGGATTTTAAAAGTTTGCACGGTTAACATCATTAAAAAGGCACTTTTAGCACAATGAGGGACCTGGAGTCCTGCCTGTAAACATTGCCAATCTAATCATAAGCTAGTCACTTCGTGTGATACCATGTGCGAGCGTGTTTGAGATCCTTCATTGTAATGCTAATCAAGCCCGTCTCCGTGGCAAGTGGCACTGCCAAGCCTTGTCCATCCAAAAGCTTCACTGGTGCCAACAAAGCATTTAGAATGAATTCCCTATCATGTCACTGAAGACATTTTTACATTAAAACAACCCCGCTCTAAATTCATGGAGGGGAGGGGAGATGCTTGTTTTGTTGATCCATTCCTGATCAAAGCCTCACTTGCTCGTCATATCAACACGACGGCAACGTTCTGACTGGCATCTCCTCTGGGGTGTAAGCGGTAATTTGTACACGCCGATGACAAGCGACTACTCGTCTTTCCGAAGGCGATAAGGAAGCGGCTTGTCTAAACATCGCCGTCCCTCCATCTGTCTCCATTTGCTTTTGGATGCCAGCGTGAGCGTCTCTGGCGTTGCGTGGTCCTCGCCGTTTTGAAAGGGGCGGGATGCAAAGTCCGACGAGGGTATTGGATAGCGTGGATGTCATCAGGATGCAAGGTTCCTCTGTTTTGAAGGGGGGATGGTTAGCATCCATCATTCACTACAATTCCGCTGTACAGTCCAGCTCAAGTATTCAATGTAAAATTAGAAAACACGTTATGGATTTAACCTCAACCAACTGTTGTGGTTTACCTTATTTTGATACCATTAACACTATTTTTAACAATGGAAATGAAAAAAAAAAAACTATGCCTCACTCTATCGTGGCTTTCCAAAAATTGATTAATAAATTAACATTGTTTTCAACTGTGACCTGTTATTAGTCAAAAATATTGAAAGTCAAGTCATATGTAGTATATTGGTCACTCTCTTATTGGAAAGTTTCAACACCCCCATTTTAGATATTTGCCAATGACAGTCTTAGTAGTAATAAGTTGCAATATTAAAATGATTACGTTGCAATAAAAAAGATGTACTAAAAAAGAAATGATTACGTTCTACAGGCATTTTGGCACACTTGAATGTTTCAGATCATCAAACAAATTTCAATATTTGTCAGTGACAAAACGACTGAACACAAAATGCAGTTTTGATTTTTTTTTTGTTTTAAAAGGAGACAGAAATCCAAACATTCATGGCCCTCTGTAAAAAAGTGATTTTACACTAAACCTAATAACTGGTTGGGCCACTCTTAGCAGCAACAACTGCAATCAAGCATTTGCCATAACTTGCAATGACTCTCTTACAGCGCTGTGGAGGAATTTTGGCCCACTCATCTTTGCAGAATTGTTGTCATTCAGCCACATTGGAGGCTTTTCCAGCATGAAGCGCCTTTTTAGGGTCATGCCACAGCATCTCAATAGGATTCAAGTAAGACACAAGTCTTCATATTGTTTTTCTTCAGTCAATCAGAGGAGGACTTACTGGTGTGTTTTGGATCATTTTCCTACAGAATCCAAGTTGCTTTCACCTTGATGTCACCAACAGGTGGCTGGACATTCTCCTTCAGGATTTTTCGCTAAACAGCAGAATTCATGGTTCCATTTACCACAGCAAGTCATCCAGGACCTGAAGCAGAAATACAGCCCCAGACCATCACACTACCACCACCATATTTTACTGTTGCTATGATTTTCTTTTTCTGAAATGCGGCATTAACTTAATGTCAGATGTAATGGGACACACATACCTTCCAAAAATTTAGACTTTTGTCTTGTAGGACCAGAGTATTTTCCCAAAAGTCTTGGGGATCGTCAACATATTATCTGGCAAAATTGAGAAGTCTTAATGTTCTTTTTGTTCAGGAGTGGACTTGGAACTCTTTTGCCCAGTATCTTTCATATGGTGTAGTCATGAACACTGACCTTAAGGCCTTGAGTCAAGTGAGGCTTGCAGTTATTTTGATGTTGTTGTGGGGTCTTTTGTAACCTTTTGGATGAGTTGTTTCTGCGCTATTGGAGTCATTTTGGTTGGCCAGCCACTCCTGAGAAGGTTCATCACCGTTCCATGTTTTCGGCATTTGTGGATAATGGCTCTCACCGTTGTTTGCTGCTGTCCCAAAGCTCTATAACCTTTCTCAGACTGACAGATTTCAGTTAAATCTCAGTTAGTTAAATCTCAATTAACATATGTTTCAACAGGGGGGGGCCACGCAGGTTACTTTTCCACACAGGTTCAGATTTTTGATAAGAAATTTTCATTTCAAAACTTTATTTTGTGTTCAGTTTTGTTCTTATTGACTAATGTTTAAATGTTGGATAATTTGAAACATTTAAATGCGACAAACATGCAAACAAATGCACTTTTTCACACTATGCCACTGTGTATGTGTGTGATAATAGACAGTTTGTGTACATTTTATATCTATATATATATAAACTTTACTGCAAATCAAGTCAAGTCAAATGAATAGATTGAAATGGTTTGAAAGTTTAAAAAAAGCTATTGTTGCCCAGAACTGAAAAATAATGTAAATTGCATGATGTTTCAGAATTATACAAAAATGCCTTTTTCAGGTACCACAAATGGGTCAACGAAACAAGCAGTTCTGCAGAAACGAAGGTTGCTCAAACATTGATAGTTGGTGCAACTAACTCCTACAGGGATTTCAAGTTTTCTTGGGTACTTACTATCTTCTATGTCTGCATAAAAGCAGTTGGGAACACACTGTGGTATTAGACCCTTGTGAGCATCAATTGAAAAGTACTAGACTGCAGAAAGCAATTTTTATGAATAATATAAAATAAGAATAAATTGGTAGTTTTTGAGTCATTAAAAAAAATCATTTATTTTGAATTGCCGTAATATTGTGACAAATTAGCATTTTAATCCTGCCTGTTTAGCTTTTTTAAAGCATTGATAAGACGACCTGTCAGTAACAGACATCAGCAAGTGCAGAGGCAGCTAACTGTCAGTAGACATCCTGCTATGGCGGATGGGGGTAGAGGATGGGGTGGTCTCGTGCAGGTGGAAGCTCTGGAAACAGCCATGGGAAGAATGGTCCAACGGGACAAGGCTTCTCCTCCTATTGAGGTTAGCGGGGAAAACAAGGACACGGCGATAGGACAGGTATCTTGAGGCATTGCCGACCTGATGGCGGAGTTGCCCAGGCTGATGTGACACTGGAACCTGTGAGCGTTCAAACACCGAGATCGAAAAAAAACAAAAAATAAACCCTGCAGAAGCAGAATTGTGCGAATTGAATTTCCCTAAAGTTGCACAAAATGGGTTCAGCCCTGATTTTTTACAAATATTTTTGTGTACCATTTATGGAAAAGGAGAAAAAGAGGCTTGGTTGCATTTTGAACGTTTAAACATTTTGGTTGTGGCAAACCACACCGGGTTGTTGGGCCACAAAGTGAAATAGTGTGTTTCACATACCACACACGTGAATATTTATGGCCTCACTCACTCAACATCAACGAGCCGTTCTTCGCGTTCACTCGTTCAGTTACTATGGCAACCTGGCATTTTATTTTGCTCTTATGAGACGCCAACATCATATTTCTCACCAATGTTAAAATGCATCTCAGAGGTCCCACAATTGCGAGAGTATATATGATTGTTTGGAAGTATATGGTGCAAAACTTGGAATTTAGACAGACCCATCTGTAGCTTTCACGCTCATGAGCTGTTTGTCTTGTGTGTCATCAAAAAGCGCTATTGTGTAACTCTGCAAATGCCCAAGTCATTTTATGATACAAACAAATTTTGACTCAATTTTACACACCTGATATTAGAGGGGCTCATTGAAATTAAGAAATAATATGGTATAGTAACATTTAAAAACATCCTGGCCGAGTTTCAAACATTTAGTCCTTAAGCTTTCATTTTTGAGATGTGTAGTGAACCCTTTAAATTTTTTGAAAGTCAGTAGCTTGCAAATCCACAATTCTCTTTCTGAGAGCTTGACTTATTTATTTTGATTTTCCCACGATGTTTCACAAATATCTAATGTGCTTCCAGTGTGCCCTAATATACATCAAATGCTGTCTATTAACCTATCAGAAGTATTTTCTAACTGTGAATGGCTTCCCATCTCATGTACACCCAGTGTTGCCAACTTGGCGATTTTCTCGCTAAATCTGGAGACTTTGCAAACCTTATTTTCTCAAAAAGACTAGAGAAAAATGTAAAGACTTTTTCAGGAGATTTTTCTGGTATTTGCATTTTTCTCCACCAAAATAGTAATTTATTGACTGTCCCTAGCAAAACAGCCAGCTGTTAGAGCGGCACTTTCCGAGCTGCACCATGAGAGAGCTGTCCGGGCACGGTGAGGGAGGACTACTCATGCATGCATGGTGGGGATTCGGAAATAACAATTTCAAGTTACGTGTCATGTTTAGCGCTTGGTTGTTGTTTAGCAATCCCAGAACATTCGTCGTTTTAAATGTTTACATAAACAAAATGTCTTGTCACAATAGAGATATGGACGTTTAATAATGTTCATGTTTATGGATGGTCTTCAGAGGTTACTGTTATGTGGTATTTGGTTTGCTGTTTCTGGTATTTTGTGTTCAATGTTAATAATAATAATTATACAGTAATTATATTATTTGCTTTGATTGAATAGAACAATAAGAAAATATTGAATTAGTGCATGTTTAGAGGAGCTAAAGTTGCCCACCCCTGCTTTTGGGTAGACACAATGCTGTTAGTATTATATAAACAATTACTTTTACATTTCTGTGTGCTTCAGCTGTATTTAAACATTAAGACACAATCAAAAAAACATGTGGCAGTTCATTGCAGCAAACCTTTTTTTCTTACGTGACACTCTTGGTATTTCTCAGCTCGTTATTTGGGCCGTTTCTAATTCCGAGGCTATATTAAATGTCAACCAAAGGCCAGGGATTGTTATGCAAATGTTCGGCATAGAATGCGCCCCCACCCCTGCACACACAAAAGAGAAACATGACAGAAAAGGAAATGTCAATAATCATTATGCTCAAGGCTTCATTCGTTTTTATTTTTTTTCTGCATGTGTGTAAATGTAAAAAAGCAGTCAATGTTCACAGCACTTTACTGCAAAAGCAATTAATGCAGGCGGGGCTTCCGTTAATAATTCCACTTTAAGCAGTAAAGGGCCCCGCAATTACTGATAATGCCCTTCATCTCAGGCCCATTCAATGAAAAATAAAAGCAAGTGGAGGGTGCGTCATGTGATATATATACATAACACGCAGGTCTCGGTGAGGTCAAGGTTGGATAGTAATTGCTTGTTTGTGTTACAGTTATCATTACATTCAAGGTCGAGGTTCATTCTTTGGCCTTGTTTTCCTTTTTTCCCCCTTCTCCCGCACCATTTGGCCTGCCGAAGAATGATGTTATTTATTTTGTTATTCCTCCATGTTGTTATGTGAGCTTATTAGTGCACTCACAGCTAAGGCTTCTTCTTTAGGACCATCAGAGTGGACATCTTTATGTGTGCGGCCATGCAGAATGTCTTATCTTGACGAGGCCAAGCCCTATTCACATCTACAGTACAGTAGTTCAATCATGGACTACAGCTGATAGTGTTGCTTTGTTCATTGGGGTGTCATATTGTAAAACGAAAGGATGCAAGCGGCACTTTGATATTTTGTGAAAAAACAACAACAAAAAATGTCCGTTTGCAAGTTGTTCTCCTCTTTGCATCTTCTCTGAATTGTGATAACTTGGAAGCCTCAAAACAACTCTTAAATGACCTGAAAACAAAGATTGTTCAACACAATGGACGACATTTGGACAAAGCAGCTTTATTTTGGAACAAGGTGCTGGGTACTGATGAAACTAAAATTGAGTTATTTGGATGTAACAAGGGGCGGTGCATGGCGGATGAAGAACGCAGCATTCCAAGACAAACACCACGCTGTCCACCGTAAAATTTGGTGATGGCTCCATCATGCTGTGGGGCTTTGTAGCAGTACAGGTACTGGCAATCTTCTTAAAATTGAAGGTCGGATGGAATCCAGTGAGTATAGCAGATTCTTGCCAACAATGTTCAAGAATTAGGTTGAAGTTGGGCCGGGCTTGGATACCTCAGCAAGACAATGACCCTAAACGCTGCTCAAATTCTACGAAGGCATTCATGCAGAGGAACAAGTACAACATTGTGGAATGGAATCTCAGTCCCCGCACTTGAATGTTATTGAACATCTGTGGTGTGATTTAAAGAGGGCTGTCCTTTGCAAAGAAGAACGGTCAAAGATACTGTCAACCAGAATCCAGACCCTCATCGGAAGTGTTTAGAAGCTATTATTTCCGCAAAATGATAATATACTAAATATTGACATAACTTTTCTGTGGGGGTGCCCAAATTTATGCACCGACCTAATTATTATTCACTTTCTGTAAATCCTAAAAGCTTAAGTTGACTTCTCAAACATCACTGTGTTTGTCTGCTATGAGATATATTTCACTGAAATTGCTGATCCAAGCATTCATCCATTTTCTATGTCGCTTATCCTCATTAGGGTCGCGGGTATGCTGGAGCCTATCACAGATGGCTTTTGGACGAGAGGCGGGGCACACCCTGGACTGGTTGCCAGTCAATTGCACGGCAGACATACAAGCATTCACACTCACATTCATACCTATGGACAATTTACAGTCGCCAATTAACCTAATACCTAGTGTTAGGGAGAGAACCCATGCATGCACGGGGAGAACATGCAAACTCCATACAGTGATGCCCAACGGAGATGGGAAGGACGTGCAGCAGGTTAGGGTGATGAAGGATAGGGATGGAAGGGTATTGACAGGTGCCAGTAGTGTCATGGGAAGAGTACTTTGAAGAGTTGATGAATAAGGAAAATGGGAGAGAGAACAAAGAGTAGAAGAGGTGACTGTTGTGGACCAGGAAGTAGCAAAGATTAGTAAGGAAGAAGTGAGGAGGGCATTGAAGAGGATGAAGAATGGAAAGGCACTCGGTCCTGATGATATACCTGTGGAGGTATGGAAGTGTCTAGGAGAGGTGGCAATAGAGTTCCTGACTGGGTTGTTTAACAAGATCTTAGATAATGAGAAGATGCCTGAGGAATGGAGGAGAAGTGTGCTGGTGCCCATTTTTAAGAACAAGGGAGATGTGCAGAGTTGTGGCAACTACAGAGGAATAAAGCTGATGAGCCATACAATGAAGTTATGGGAAAGAGTAGTTGAAGCTTGACTAAGGGCAAACGTGAGCATTTGTGAGCAGCAGTACGGTTTTAAGCCAAAAAAATAAAAAATAAAAAGAGTACAAAAGATGCAGTATTTGCTTTGAGGATGTTGATGGAGAAGTACAGGGAAGGCCAGAAAGAGCTGCATTGTGTTTTTGTAGATCTGGAGAAGGCTTATGACAGGGTGCCCAGAGAGGAACTGTGGTATTGTATGAGGAAGTCTGGAGTGGCAGAGAAGTATGTTATAGCGGTGCAGGACATGTACGAGGACTGTAAGACGGTAGTGAGGTGTGCTGCAGGTGTGACAGAGGAGTTGCGAGTGAAGGTGGGATCAGCGAGCAGAGCTGGAGGTAGCAGAGATGAAGATGCTGAGGTTCTCTTTGGGTGTGACCAGGATGGACAGGATCAGGAATGAGCACATCAGAGGGACAGCACCTTTAGAGGTTTTGGAGATAAAGTCAGAGAGGCCAGACTGAGATGGTTGGGACATGTCCAGAGGCGAGATAATGAATAAATTGGTAGAAGGATGCTGAGTTTTGAATTACCAGGCAGGAGGCCTAGAGGAAAAGCAAAGAGGAGGTTTATGGATGTAGTGAAAGAGGACATGAAGGTAGTTGGTGCAAGAGAAGAGGATGCAGAAGACAGAGTTAGATGGAGGCAATTGATTCGCTGTGGCAATAACAACAATGTGTATATTTCAATTGTGGTCACGTGTGCTACGTGCTGATGTGTCGCGTTGCCAGTCGCTACGTGTTACACAGCACCTCCAGCAGCACCGACGTGACATTTCCAATAGAGCAGATGATGCTATTGACACTGGGCTGGGCGCTAATTAGCTACCCACCTTTTAGCATTCATCTGCGCCAGGCGTTTCATGGCTAAATGTCAATTATGGCGGCGGCTCTATTGGGCGGATAACCTTCAGTTATCACTGTAAGCGTTCAAAGGAGGGGTGCCTTTAAGAGTCATCTGACTTTATGCGCCATTCTGTCCCGGGTCTTTGACGCAAAGGATGTGACGGAACATTCATGCAGCCCGGGGGGAGGGGGGCTGGAGTCGAGCAAATGATGCCACGATCCTTATCTTGACAGGATTGGATAGTATGACTCAAATATGTCGTACACAGTCATGGCGACATACTGTACAGTTTACTGCAGCAATATTGTTAATAACGACTTTCTTAATGACACATTGTGATATCGTTCGGCACTTCATTACTGATAGCAACCAATACCACCAGTAAAATGAGAAACTGGGCTTATTCAACATGCATGCTTCTCAGCTGACCTCCATATTTCAGCAAAGATCAAAGGCAGCGTCATTCTGAAACACACTTTTGTTCCAGCTTGCAGCTTTTCTGCGATGTTTTTGTTTGGTGGGGTGGCAGAAAAAGCCCAGAGAGTTGATCTGAGTTCCAGATTGGATTTGCATGAAACTCCAGTAGGTTTAGTTTCGCCAAATCTAATCCTCCTCCTACTGGGATTAAGGTGAAGCCAACTGTAATGATATGTAATGATGACAAAACAGCACCTTTGTATTGACTCACTGGAGCGCCAAAATGAAAAGACAGTACATGTGGAACTACACAGAGACTCAATAATAAAAAAAATACACAAAAGTAGTCATATTTTTCCATTTTGTCATTGCTGTTTTTGTATTGTCTTTGTCTTTTCCATTTGCTTTTTCTCATTGGATTTACCAGATGCTTTAAGATACCGCGTAAAAACAATGACAATACCAGGACAATACAGCAAAGGGTCCTTCTGCCCGGGTGACTAGTCCCTACCTGATCACACGATTCCTGCTTGCAGTGACTGCGTAGTATCCATGTTTAAGTGAAGCCCTTAGCGCGGGTGAGCGGAAGCGGGTGACGGGCAGGAAGTAACACCACTATCACGCCACCGTGCACATATTTTGTATGTGCACGTCTTACACGATGGAGTCCATGTCAAAGCTGCTGAGAGAAGCGACTAACAGCCTGGATGGGATTTCCTCACCCTTGCAGAAGGACTTTTTGTCACCAGTTTGACAAAAAGCCAATGGAAAAGGCGTAGACAAAACAGGAAAATCAATGACAAAAAAACAAAAACAATACGGAAAAGTAATGACAAAATGGAAAAAGAATATGACTACACTTGTATATTTTTGTGTTATCGATTCTCTATATATTTCCACACGTAACCACATCTCTCCATCCATTCATTTTGGCACTCCTGCGATTCCATACATTTGTATAGACACTGAAAACGTGTTTGTAACTGGATAAGAGTAAATGAGTGAT
Source organism: Oostethus manadensis (assembly GCA_024372805.1). NCBI lineage: Eukaryota > Metazoa > Chordata > Actinopteri > Syngnathiformes > Syngnathidae > Oostethus > Oostethus manadensis. Next base: position 26,793 of record QODF01000146.1, read on the forward strand.
TTTAATATCACTTTTAAGAACAAAGTACAGTGAAAAATATTTAAAAAATCTTACACAATATATTGCAGTCTACTAATTAATATAACCAATAAAAGGGCTCTCTCCATTCATGCTGTTGTTCTATGGAAAAAACAATCGAAGGTGCTGAAACTAATGCACAGAGTGAACTCTCCGCCTGCCTGTTTGGAGGTGGGAAATAAGGAAAACAAACACGCATAATTGTGGCTATATTTAGATGCTCGCAAAATTATTGAGTTCATTTTCATGTATTGAGTGTTTCATTTATTTATCATCGTTCCAGCACTGATGCTCAGACATTTGTTCTTCAGAACAAGGAAACTTTCATTTTAATCTCACGAGAACTTGTGACGCCCCTATGCATTAGTGTTTTGTTTTATGAAGTGATTCATGACATAGACTGGTCTCGTACCGCTGCCTTGTTCTTGTTTTTCTAAAATTGGTCTGGATGAGATTTTAGCTGACGTTCTTCCAGTTACGTGGATGTGAAGCACGCTTGTATTGAAAGAATGGTCGCACAGCAGTTACCAGAGATGGGGAATTTTGATGACTTTAGACTTGACTGATTGCAATTCCACATGGACCTTGACATCACTGACTTGGGATTTACTGCAACTCGGACTTTGGTCTGATGACTTGAAAATACCTGAGACTGTGTTGAGTAAAAAGTGTCTCCATTCAAACCAACTAACACAGTGGATCCCAAACTAGTTTGCAGCGTCCCGCTTTTGGAGATGAAACGATTTTTGTCCTTGTCCAAAAAATATGGTAACAATGAAAAAAGTCTTTGTTTTAGTCCGTTAAAACGCCCCCCAGTTTGAAAACCACTGCACCAACGTGACCGTTTGTCCTTTCTGGCAAGACACCACATTTTCCCCCAGATCTGCCCTCATTAAATGCATTAACGCCCAATCATGTTGAAGAACAAACATGAGAAGGTGTGGGTTGCATTTAATTGCCATAATTGCATGAGGTGGAGAGCAGCAGTCATGAACACCTAGATGTGTCAACATGCTACGGAGGAGAATTTCATTTGCCTCCGCAAATTACAAGGTTGTGGTTTTATTTGGGAGACACTAAACCGTGCTTTTGACCTGGGAGGACTCGGAAATTCCAAGCCCATCACTTTTGATTTGGACTTGCATGTCTTTCCTTGAGACCTGCAAAACACTGACTTCCTTCCACCCCTGGGAGTTACCATGCTCTGTACAGAGGTCCTGGTGGTTAGCTTTTTTTTAACTCTAAAAATATGATGTGTTGTTTTGTTTTGCTTGTTTTGAACAGTGGTTCACTTCTTTTTGCACAGACAAATGTTAATAACAAATAATAATAAAAATAAACAAATCGCCTTTGCATTATGTGGTCGTCACACCGCATTGAAAAGTTACACAAAAGTTGCAGAAAGAAACTACGTGAAGCAAATTAGGTTGAAATTGTGCATTAGTGCTGATATGCTGAACTGAAATGTAGTATGAATGTGGAAATGTATTCTTCCACTGTGGATTGAACCAACAACCATCAGGACGGGAGACCACCACGCAACAACTTAATGAATGTTATTTCCATAATTAATTTCCACCAATAGGGGGCGACACTGTGAAATTTTTTATGGTAGAAAATGTCACTGCATATATTTGGAAAAATAGGGAATTTGTAGAAAAGTCCTGATAGATGGCCTGCATGTCTTGAATGAGCTGCTGTTGGAATGGTTTGGAAATGCGGGGGTACTCGGCGGGCTAAAAAGGCAGAATTTGAAAGCTGTGAAAATGCACAGATACTGTATGTTGAATGATATCACAGGGATTAGAGATCGAACCAGCAATCATCAGGTTAGGGGCAACCAATCTACCACCTGCAGATTAAGTGGAATGGGAAATGATTTTCTACCAGTAGGGGGTGGCATTTAAATTGTCCTTCTATTTTTGGCAAACTGAACACGACAGGATTTGAAATGTTGGAAAGTAAAAATGTTGACTGAATGTTGAAATGTATAGCTGACTGACGACTTCCTAGCTTTTGCTGCTAGTGACGGTGGTTAACGTCTTTTTCCACACTTCAAAAATGTTTTCATACGTGAAGCAAACCGTTCTCGTCATTACGTTTGAGTATTTTGTTGTTTTTGCCTTTCTATCGTTCCTAAGAAAAACTTAACGAATGTCGATAAATCAGACGCCCGAGACACCTTTTCAGTCGGCTTTTGTCATCAAAAAAATGTTAGTGTTTTGTGTGGTTAACTTCTTTTTACACTTGCATGATGGTTAGGAATGTGACTTTAATCATCGCCTGCAGAGGTGTTTAATATTCAATGACAGACAGTTTAAAAAGTGTAGACCAAAAAAAAAAACACCTGAGTTAAAAATAATTTTCTTGGTGGAGGTAATAAGAGTGTAGGTCTTAGAGCCTGGTCATTGAAAGGCAGCGCCGTGCCAAAAAAGGTAATGGTCCCCAGGATAATGATTACCGTGACGGATGGCATAATGAGATCTTTATAAATATGTATGGGTCACATATTGTGGATTATTAAAACGGCGAGCTAAGAGGTCAAGCTAGCCTCAGGACGCCGAGGGAGGCTCCTGGAAGGACCTGATCCAGATGTCTGCACCGCCTTCCTTTGCTCTCGTTACTTAGGACACGTGCTCCACAGTGCTAATGATGAGGCCAAACGGTGGACAGCTGCACCCAAAAGCTCCTCTTCAACTGTGCAAGCTCATCCTAACAAGGTGCTTTGTCAGCACGGGGGGGTGTGTCGAGAGGCGTGTGTGCAGCCGCAATGCATCTGGAAGCTGACTAAGCAACATGGCACACCGTATAGCCGCTTCTTAGTGTTACCAATTGACAACAGCCACTTTTGTTTGCCTTACTTTACACTGAAAGACACTTTGAAGCCTGTTTGAAGAATCACAATTATTTGCTGGCAGTCGTGATGTAATTCTTCTACTCCTGAAGCGCTGCGCACAAAAGGTGACTATTTTTCGAAACCCGCACCTGGATCTTTCTCTGACAAACAGACCACATGGTGGTGCTGTTATGTAAACCCCAACGTCGGATCGATTTGCAGCTCAAAACACCCACTTCAACTTTGGGGTGCTTTGCCAAAAAATTGGGTACGCATCTGTAGGGGACTGACAACCACATGTGTGTCAGTTTTGAATAAGACCCACAACCCACAAATATCATTTACCCAATGAGATGTCGGGATATTTTCACATGACTATGTGCAATAACATATTCATAAGGACATATACCTCTGCAAGCTCGATGTCAACATTTTCCTCCAATTTTGGTTCAATATTTGCAATAAAAGTGACTATCATATTTACGATACTAGATTAATCTCCAGACTCCTCACATTCTCTCTTCAGTTACCATTGTTCACCCGATCCAGGCTGGCCTCACAGATGTACCTACAGATGTTTACTGTAGGTACTAACCACTAACAAAGGAGAATATAAAATAATCAATAAAATAGAAGGAATGGGAGCTACTTCTAGGCTAGGACTAGCGGGTTTACTCCAAGCGGCATTTGCACAATCCACACTTGTTCTCGCCTCGCTTCTGTTATGAAATCACAGAAGTGCCAAAACTAAAAGGAAATACAAATTTGTTTTTTCCATTTTGAAATGTATTTGTCTTCGTCTTTTCCATTTGCGGTTTGTCATTGCATTTGCAGCTGACAACAAAAGGCAAATGCAATACAAAATGGAAAAAGAATATGATCGCATTTGCATTTTTTTATTGTTGATTTTCTTTATATTTCCACATGTATTTCCTTTTAATTTTGGCACTCCTGTGTTTCCATATCCCACAGCCAGTGGACGTATGGTGAGTTGAAGGACGGCCAAATGAGCGGAAAATCACTTCATGAAAAAACATATTAAAAATGTGTTCTTTTTAAACTGGGGTGTTTGTGTGCTGTAAATTTGTACCAATATATTGGTCTCGCTTTACAATAACGTTGCAACAGTACAGTAGTTACTGAAGAACTAATGAAGAACGAATGAGGAACTAATGGGTAGTGGTTAGGTTTAGGTAGGTTTGTTCCTCATTACCTACTGTCATTTTGTGTACAAGTGTTACCACTATATCTGTGTGTGTACTGCTAATGTGTTTTCTGCAATTACAAAGAAAATACATTTTTGTGGTGAATAGTAATGAAAAAAACACACCCTTTGATTAAATTAATCCCATCGGAAATCACGGAAATAGAAAGAATGTACATGTTATTAAAGAAAGGGCCAATGTTGGGGACAAAATGTGTCAAATTCACACAATGCATGCCTACACATCATTGAAAACAACATATCTCTCACAGTCAATATGTCTTCAAATGCAGAAACAACACAGTTAGGGGAGATTGAACTGAGCGTATTAATAATATTCCGTGCTCGTGGCCTGCTATAAAACAATCAATATGTCTTCTTCACACTTTGTTGGCTTGTCAGCTCAGCACCATTTGGTCTTCGCTGAGGGCTCATTTTTGTCATCACTGTTGAATATATTTATTTCTCAGTGAATGTTAATACAGTACCCGTTTTTTGTTTGGTTTGTTTGCTCCGGGCCAATGTGAGCATTCCGGCATTGTTGATAAACCAGATGAAAAATAATCTGTAACTTCCTGAGGCAAGTTTAGTGTAGGTGAAAATGGGAGATTGTATTTTTATCCCCGAGTCCACTCTCAACAGCCTCTCCTCCATCCACTGATATCCACGGTATAATACTCCTGCCAACACACGCTTTGAAACACATAGCGGGTATCCCTGAGCTTGACATGACTCACCGGTGTATAATCCCACACTTGATGATTCATGCGCTAAATCAGCCAACACTCGGAGGCAGAGGTGAGGAGCATGGGTGGCATGAAGGGGCAGGAGACCCTCCGCCCGGTGGATGCAGACAGGATGGGTTGGATTAGAAAAAATACCTGGAAAACTGGGAAATTGGGATTAGCCTTTACAAATTCAGGTAGGGAGATAGGCCGGTGCCGTTTATGTGCCCATGAGCAAGACCCCGATCCCTGCTAAAAGATGCCACAGCGTCATCCAACCAACAAACCATAGTTTTAGACATTTTTCTTAATTTCTCAACAGGCTAATGTGCAAATATATTTATGCAAAAACATGCTTGCTGCTGTGTCCTAAGGAAAATAAAGCCGTCCCTCGTTGGAGCCCGGTTATTGCTTCCAAACTCGACCAAGATATGTGAATTTCTGCAAAGTAGGATTCAATATTAATAAATAAAATATTTTTGTAGTTACTGCAGTGAAACCTTGTTTATGACCTTTTAAATACGGTTTCTAACATTACTAGAGCACTGTAGACATGAAATAACCACTATAGTCACCTTTACACTTGTATTACCCGCTCTGCAAAAAACAAAATTAAAAAATCCAATCTTCTCAATGTCTTTTTAACACAAAATAAGATAAACAATGACACTGGTGTAAAGATCTTCTTTACAATACAAGTAATAATGATCAGTTTTTCACTCATTGAAAAATGTTTCTCTGCTTGCATCAAGCCCGGTAGATGTCACGCCCCTGAGAGCCATATACCCCACCGTGATTGGTAGGCTCGTTAGCTCTACACACTCTCCACACGTCCACACTCCACTCCACAATCTTACTTTAGGCCATGAGCATGTACAATTTGCTTAAATGTGCATTTTATAATAATAATAGATATTCAACCACGAAACAGCATTCATTAATTATTTTGTGAAAAACTGCGACAGAGAGAAAGTGAATTGTATTTTTGAACTGCCATGTAGCAAGCGACGACTGTATAGTATTTATAAAATAATACAAATATTACATTATATAAATGCAAGATAAACCGTTTACACTTTGCCAAGGAGCATCAAACATGGGACATTGAAAGGTGGAAAAAAGTTTTATTCTCTGACGGGGAAAATTAAACTTTCCATATGGCTTCCAACCTTACCGGCATGACAAGGAGATCGTACCTGAGATGTTTTCTACCCAGCACAGTGGAGGGGGTCCATCATGATCTGGGTTGCTTTTTCATTCAGTAGAACACTGGAGCTTCATGTGGTGCAGGGTCGTCAGATGTTGCAGCGGGCATCCCTCATGTTACCTCATATGTGTGGTAACAGCTGGGTTTTTCATCGCTGCAGTTCACAATGCTCGCTTGACAAAGGACTTCTTCAAGGAGAATAACATCACTGTTCTGGACCATCCTGCATGTTCCCCTGATTTAAATCACATAGAGAACATTTGGGGATGGATGGCAAGGGAAGTTTATAAAAATGGCCATCAGGTTCAGACAGTTGAAGGCCTCCGTGAAGCCATCTTCACCACCAGCACTGTTCCCACTAGCTTTCTGGAAACACTCCCATCAATCATGCCCAAACCAATTTTTGAAGTGATTAACAAGAACGGTGGAGCTACTCATTACTGAGTACTACTGAGAACCTTTTTTGTCCTGGTTTTGAGAAATTTTTGAGCGATGGTCTTAAACTTTTGATCAGCTGATGAACAGCCTATTTCAGTTTAATTTTTGTTTTCAATAAATTACTTTTCAAAGTGCTTTTTGTCACACGCCCCCTTCTTGCTTCTGCATATTGTAGCTCTACTTAACATCTCATTAAGATCCACATGTGCAAAAGGTCAGTTCTAGCAATTTTTCAACTGGTCTTAAGATTTTGATTGGGAGTGTGTTATCACAGGGGTCTCCGAGCATCCCAACTGTATTTCATGTCATGTCGAAAACATGCATCAGGTTTGTGTCAAATAGTACAAAAACTGTTTCACACAAATAAAGGCAAAAAGAGACAATAATTGCAGACGCACGGTAATGACGGGTAATGACGTAGTTCCTGTGAGACGGCAGAACACAACTTGGCGCGCTTTTCAAGAGTCTCATGCGTTGAACTATTTTACCGCTTTGTTTGGCCAAAAGCAACAATAATAGAATAAACGCGGAGGTAGAGTGTCCTAATTACTCACTCTGGAGAGCAGCGAAGAAGACCTCGCCAGACTTGCGGGCCCTTGCTACCAAGAAGTCGTCATGGGGAAACCCAATGCAGCCGTTCCCAAAGCGGCGGCGGCAAAGAGATCCAGGAACGAGGACTCACCTGGGACGGCATCTCCACCAGGGAAAGGCTCGGCGGACATACTGATGTCCATCAATAACAAACTGTCCAGTCTTAATGGCCGCTTGAACTTGCTGGAGATCATGCACAAGGAGTTCCAAGCACTGCGGGACTCAGTGGAGTTTAGCCAGCAGCAGGTGCAGGCCCTAGCCCAGGAGAACGCCTCGCTCAGGGAGTCGGTGAAATCCCTAACGGAGGAAATGAGCCGGCTCTCCGAGGAGAAAAAAAAAATCAAGGAGACTGTTTTGGATCTCCAGGCGCGCAGCATGAGGGACAACCTGGTGTTCGCAGGAATACCGGAAGAGGACAAGGAAGACCCAGAAGAAACGGTGAAAAGCTTCATCAAAGTCCACCTGAAGCTCCCCGAGGAAACCGTGGACAACATGGCCTTCCACCGCGTACACCGCCTGGGAGGGAGAAGAGCCGACGCTCGCCGGCCCCGGCCGATCGTGGCGAAGTTCGCCAACTTTAAGCAAAAAGAACAAGTCAAGTCCCAGGGCCGGGAGCTGAGAGGGAAGGACTTCAGCGTCAACGACCAGTTTCCGAAGGAGATCTTGGATCGACGTCGTGCTCTCTTCTCCATCCGCCGCAAGTTCATCCAAGATGGATGCCGAGCTGTGGTCGCGGTGGATAAACTTTTTGTCAACGGCCAACTGTACCGGGATCCCAACATCACGCCGTGGCTTTATTAATTCCTGCACCAGGTGATGTAAACTTGCACATACAAGCATGTTAAGGACACGTTAAGGTACTGAACTAAGAATACTGCCAACTGTAAACTGACATGTTATTAGTTCCCTGTCTGTCGCTACGTCACACTTGCAAAGTGATGTTGTATGTTTCTGTCTTTTTACTGTTTTCTATCTCCTTTTCTTTTGCACCCTCTTTTTCCCCTCTTTTCACTCCCTTCCCTCACATCTTCCTGGGTAATGAACACCTCACCTTATTTGTATGCATTAACCAGAACACAGATAGAACTGAGGCACAGCAGCATGTCCACACTATCCACACAACAGGTGTATTTAAAACAAATCTGCATGAGTCCGTAGTACTAACACCAGTCAGGTCATGGGTACACTGAGGTTTATCTCGTGGAATGTGCACGGAGCTGGTTCCACGGTCAAGAGACTAAACATTTTTAATCACCTGCAGCATTTAAAGGCAGACATTGTCTTACTACAAGAAACACATCTAACAAACACATCTATAGATGCACTTTACACAACACACTTTCCGCATGTGTACTCAGCCTGTTTCAACTCAAGGCAGAGAGGGGTAGCAATTCTCATCAACAAAAAATTAAACTTTCGCATTGATAACATACTCACAGACCCGCAGGGCAGATTTATCATAATTAAAGTTTATATACAAAATATGAAGTTATGCATTGCAAGCGTATATGGACCAAATGTTGACGACCCTTCTTTTTTTCACTCCTTTTTCAAATCACTCTATGATCACTCAGACTGTACACTCATTATTGGAGGGGACTTCAACATGGTTCTTGATCCAAGAGTGGACAGGCTGAGTCGCAATGGAAATAATAGACAGGACCAATCCTCAGAGGTTGTTAAACAATACATGAAGGATTTTGGACTTTGCGATGCTTGGCGCTCTCACCATCCCACTGTTAAGGAGGACACCTTCTTCTCATCAGTCCACCACTCACACTCTAGATTAGATTATTTTCTAACCAGCAGCACACTGATGAGTAATATATCTGAAACCAAAATTCATCCCATCATCCCATCATTATCAGCAACCATGCACCAGTGTCACTTACACTGGTAAGTAATAAGAACAGTAAACCACCAACACGAAACTGGAGATTGAATACATCATTGCTTGAAGACTCGGAATTCATCAGTTACTTCAAGAGACAATGGTCTCTATACATAGAAAACAACAATTTACCAGGAACATCAGCCTGTGTTCTCTGGGAGGCAGGGAAAGCAGTAATGAGCGGGAAAATAGTTTCATTTCCCTCGCACAAGAAAAAGAAAGAGACTTCCAAAATATCAGTTTTGGAAGGTAAAATGAAATCGTTAGAGGAGGCCTACTCTGTCTCTCAAGATGAACACACTCTAAACGATATAAGAAAAACCAAACTGGAACTTGAGGAAATATTAAATAAGAAAACACAATTCTTAGTACAAAGGCTTCGCTTGGTGAACTTTGAACATAGTAACAAATCTGGGAGATTTTTGGCTAATCAATTAAAAGCAAATAAAGAGAAAACAACTATCTACGCCGTTAAAGACTCAGCAGGAAATATCAGCCATGACCCTGATAAAACAAACAGGATTTTTAGGGAATATTATAAAGCATTATACACACCACAATTACACCCATCAGATGATGAAATAGATCAGTTTCTTGATAATTAAAATCTACCAATATTACAACAGAACCAGAAAACATCTCTGGACTCACCTCTATCTGTTGGCGAACTCCAGGAAGCTCTCCAGCTCATGCCTAATAATAAAGCCCCAGGCCCGGATGGTTTTCCGGCCGAATTCTACAAAGAATTCTGGACTACACTGGAGCCAACTTTTTACAAAATGCTATTAGAAATAAAGGAGAAAAATAAAATGCCTCCAACTATGAACTTAGCTAATATTATCTTAATAAAACCAGGAAAAGACTTCACACTCCCATCTAGTTACTGCCCAATTTCCTTAATTAATGTAGATTTTTAAATAATCAGTTAAGCTTTGGCTAGAAGGTTTGAGAAAATTACTCCTTCCATAATCCATCCAGACCAAACCGGTTCTATTAAAGGTAGACACTCCTCAACTAACACACGAAGATTAATTAACCTCATAGATTATTCTTACATACAGAATTTGGAAACTATTATCCTTTCTCTAGATGCAGAAAAAGCATTTGACAGGGTAAACTGGAACTTCCTATTCAGGACATTAAATAAATTTGGGTTTGGACCGGGTTTTATTGATTGGGTCAGAATATTTTATACCAACCCACATGCATGTGTGAGGACCAATGATCAAACTTCTTCAAGCTTTAGCCTTCACAGAGGCACAAGGCAGGGCTGTCCGCTGTCCCCTTCACTGTTTTCCATATTTATCCAACCCTTAGCAGCGGCCATCAGACAACATGAAGAAATCAAAGGGATCCGCACCAGAGATATGGATCACAAAATAAGTCTCTACGCTGATGATGTATTACTTTTTCTCCAGAATACTCAAGCGTCCCTTTCCCGCACGATTCAACTTATAAACAAGTACTCATCAGTGTCTGATTACTCTATCAACTGGTCTAAGACCACAGCTCTACCCATTAACTGTCACTTTAAGGGTATACCTGATGCCATAATACGGACAGGAAATATTCGATATTTGGGTATAAATATTTCACCCAAGTTGTCAGAGCTGACACAGTTGAATTACGTTCAGCTTTTGAAAACAACTGAGGGTGATCTTTTGCGGTGGAGACGTCTACCCATATCACTCATGGGGAGAGTGGCTGCCGTCAAGATGATGGTTCTACCGAAAATTAATTATTTGTTTTCAATGATACCCACCAAACCATCCTCCAAGTGGTTCAAGTCACTGGACTCCCACATCTCTAAATTCCTTTGGAAAGACAAACCATCACGTATCAGCTTAAATACGTTAAAACAAACCAAAGGCAGGGGTGGTTTAGAGCTTCCGGACTTTTCTCAGTATTTCTTAGCCAATCAACTGCAATATGTCTCCAAATGGCTCAAACCGAGTTATCCAGACGAGCCATGGCGAGATATAGAGCAAGCACTGTGTGATGATCTAGCAATCTGTGATCTACCATTCATCAGTTCAACCATTAAACATCATAAATGTTACAAAAGTATGAACATCAGCTCCACTCTGACAGCTTGGTGGGAATTTCTTAAAATAAACAAATGTTCCCTCTATCCATGTAAGCTGACACCCATCTGGAACAACCCTGACATCCTACAAAATAAAATAATGATAAACTTTCCTCTCTGGAAAAACAAAGGGATAAAACACTTAGATAATATCATAGTGGAAGGAAAGTTTGTGTCATTTGATACGCTCACCTCCCAATATGGAATCAGCAGCACCAAATTTTTAGAATACCACCAAATCAAATCTATAATAGGAAAAAAATACACGCCCAATCAATTGAACCTGCAAATGCCAACCAAGGTGGCAGAATTCTGTAACCTCTGCGCCCCAAAGTTATTATCAAAAATATATAGGCTTAACAATAAAACAGAAGATTTAATACACCTACCGACTGCAAAATGGGAAACAGACCTACTCAGTAATTTGGATCAAAACACATGGATACAAATATGTTCAAATACATTTAAAATGACGAAAAACTTAAATCTACAGCTGATTCAGTTCAAAATTCTTCATAGGACTCATTATACAGGACAAAGGATGTTCAAGATGGGTCTCACAAAGTCAAATATTTGCTCACAGTGCACAAATAACTCTGTTGATAACTATATACATGCTGTGTGGTATTGTGCTCCTGTCCAAAGGTTTTGGCTTCAGGTATGTGAGGAGCTGTCCACTTGGTCCAAATGTAATATTCCAGCACACCCCACATTGTGTTTACTTGGCCATTTAGGTGGCATCAATATCGATAATAACACCTCACGTATGGTCCTTACTGCGTTATGCATCGCAAAGAAAACTGTTCTCATGAATTGGAAAACAAAAGCCAATCCAAGTATGAACCAATTTAGGAACCTTTTATTAGATCATATCTCTTGTGAGACAATGTCTAGCTCTTTAAACAATCAATTGGACCAATCTCATTCACTCTGGTCCCCGGTGATTAGCTCTTTCACTTCACTCTGAGAGTTGGGCGGCTGGCGGAGGTGCCAGGGGCATACGGGCTGGTGGGGGTCCCTTGGGGAGGGGGGCTGGGCTACGCTGCTCTGCGGGGGACCGGTGTTTATCTCTGTGGAGGCTGGGGTAGGTCTGGTGTCGAGACGACCAGTTGGTGGAGGGGTGGGGGACCGTGGGTTGGGGCCTGGGTCAGGGCCGTCGGGCTGGCTGGGTGTGGGTGGGGCGGCCCTGGGCCCTGGGTTCCGGGGGCTGCCTCTACTCGGATGTGGGAGTGGGGGTGTATCTGATCCCCGGGGGCATCTGGGTTGGCCCGGACTCGCTGCTGCGGGGGTGGATGGGTGCGCGTCCCGGTGCCGGTTTGGTGCCTGGGAGGACCGGGGTTGCGGGAGTGTGCAGGGGGGTGGGCGGGTGTGGGTTTTTGTGCGCGAGTGGAGGTGTGTGTCAGTGTGTTTGTGTGTATGTTGGGTGCAGGGGATTCAACAGGGGTGTGGGCACAGGGGGCAGTGGTGGGGAGTGAGGTGTGTGATTGTGCCTGGATGGTTGCTGCCTCTTCGAGTGGTGGGGTTTGTTTCCTGGGTTCCTCTCTGATACGGGGTGGGGATGGCGGTGGTGGTGTTTGGGGGTGTGGGCTGCCGGAATCTCCTACAGTGGCGCGCATAGTGGCTAGTGTGTGACATCTGCGTGAGGCTGCTCCCGGATTGCGGTCGCTGGGCGACCGGGGCTTATGGATGACCTTGCCTCGTGCCGGCCCCTTCCCAGCGGTGGATCCCGGGAAACAGGGGTGGCTACCTCCCAATGGCTCGTCCTCTGGGAGGGTAAAAAATATATAATTTCCCTCCTAGTCTTACTATTCATCGCGCCCTCGCCCCCCCACTCCCTGCAAACAAGCACATAGGATTTTGGGGGTGTGGGGGGGTCACAAACATGACCTCCTTCTGTCATGCCCTGGGGGGCGCTAACTCCCCAGTTTTAATTACACTTATTCACTATACATAGACTCACAGACACCTCACATTAATTTTTGGGGGGCGGGACTTGTGTCACAGGGTGGGCAGAGCTACTTAGCCGTGCTCAGCCGGTGGAGTGGTTCTGCCCATGGTGTCACGCAGTTTCGGCGCCTCAATTTCAATTGCCTACACACACACATCTCACACCTCATAACACTTTTAGTTGGGTGGGGAGGCGGGGATTAGAGGGTACTATTACACCCCTGTTTTCTTGGATGCTCCCTGCAGCTGGGGGCGGTGGTGTGTGTGTGGGGGGGGGGGTTGTTTCGGCTTCGGATCTCAGTTGGCGGCAGTGCTGGGAGGAGTGCGTGCGTGCCTGCCTGCGTGCGTGCGTGTGGCACTCTGTGGATTTTCCGGCGGCCGGGTATGGTGGTATGTCCCCGTATCTTGGGGGAGCTCGCGGTGATGCTGCATACAGGGTTTGGTGTGGGTACTGGGGCTGGGGTGGAGGGCGGGGGGGTAGACCCATGGGCCCTCAAGGGGCGGCTGCCTCTGGCGTTGGGGAAGGCGATGGCCCGCGGCAGTTGTCTGGGGTGGCCTGGAGCTCCCGGTGTGTTGGGTATGCTTTGGGGGGTTGGGTGGCTTCTGGGCCCGGGGGCTCGGGGGCGGTTGTCCTGCTTGCCCAAAGCTGGCCGGCCTCCGGCGGGTGTTCCGGCGGTTGGCGCCCAGGCCCCACCTGTGGCCCTTGCTTGGCTGCCGAGTGGCATCTGGCCGGGTCTCCCTTGCACCTCTTCGGAGTGGACTCGCGGTTGCCTCTTGGGGTGGCGGGGTCGGGCGTTCCCCTCTTTAGGGAGCCTGCTGGGGGGCCGTGCTCCAGCGTCTTCCTAGTCGGACCCTCGCTTTTGGAGGGAGTGTGTTTTGGGATGGCTGGCGGTGTTCAACACAAAAATCTCCTGATTCTCTGTTTCACTCTGATGCAGTTATCCTGTCACTGCAGAGTAATGTAGATTTAATGTAGATTTGTTGCACGTGTCGTCTGGATGGTCTTTGTTCAAGAGGTTCTGTTTCTTTTCTCATTGTTTTTCTTGTATGTTTATCATTATTAGTAAATATGTATGTATGTGTGTATACATATATATGCACACTGTATATGTGTGTATGTATGTATGTACTGCATGGATATGTGTATGTGCACAGTGTGTGTATGTATACGTGTACAAATATGTGTATATGTATGTACGTATATATGCATATATATATGTATACATGTATTTACATGTGTGTATATATGTATNTGCAGAGTAATGTAGATTTAATGTAGATTTGTTGCACGTGTCGTCTGGATGGTCTTTGTTCAAGAGGTTCTGTTTCTTTTCTCATTGTTTTTCTTGTATGTTTATCATTATTAGTAAATATGTATGTATATGTGTATACATATATATGCACACTGTATATGTGTGTATGTATGTATGTACTGCATGGATATGTGTATGTGCACAGTGTGTGTATGTATACGTGTACAAATATGTGTATATGTATGTACGTATATATGCATATATATATGTATACATGTATTTACATGTGTGTATATATGTATATATCTGTATATGAATGTGTGTACATGTATATTAGTATTATCATTATTATTATTATTTATTTATTTTATTTTTATTTTTTTCTTTCCCCTGTATTTTTGCTCATTTTGCTCTGTGACTGTTCTGGTTGTTGCTGAAATTGTGATTATCATGGTTGTTTATAATGTGGTTGAAATATGTTTGTGAGGTTCTTCTGCACCCTTTCTTTAATCCCTCACCCCACCCCCCACCCGTCCCTTTTCAGGTCAGGTCCGGCATCGAAATGTGGCACAACAAAATTCATAATAAACGCAGTCAAATGTCAAGGGAGACTCATTTGGATTATGAAGTCTCCCTTGGCAAATAAAAATTTTGCTCAGCATCTAAAGGCAGCTTGACTCCCATTCAGCTGTTATGATGCTGGACAAGACAAAAACAAAAAAAAGACAATTACCTGTTGTCTTTTAGTGCCCCCTGACTTAAACTATTCATCATAAATAAATTTAAAAATATACAGTTAATTAATGTGATCAGTAGCGGCCGATCTCACTCATGGATGATTAGTATTGGAATCGACAGAGATAAACCTCAAATGGAGCATCCCTAATAGAAAGCCATAAAAAGCAGTAGTTATGTATAATCAATACCAGAGAAAAAACATTGAAATCAGTCATCATCATTATCATTATACAAAAAATAGTATTAAGTCTTACTTAGTGGATCTGCTTATGGAATTATCAAAGGTACATCCCATGTCTCCTCCCCTGAGCCACCACTTTATTGTGGTAGAGGAGTTTGCGTGTCCCAATGATCCTAGAAGCGTTGTCGGGGACGGTCATGCCCCTGGTAGGGTCACCCATGACAAACAGGTCCTAGGGGAGGGACCAGACAGAGAGTGGCTCAAAAGACCCTGATGATGATTAAAAACATTGGACATCGTTTTCCTTCGCCCGGACGCGGGTCACCGGAGTCCCCCTCTGGAGCCAGGCCTGGAGTGGGGCACGATGGCGAGCGTCTGGTGACCGGGCCTGGACCTATGGGGCCCGGTCGGGCACAGCCTGAAAAGGTAACGTGGGTCCCCCCTCTCATGAGCTCACCACTCGTAGGAGGGGCCAAAGGGGTCGGATGCTAAGTGAGCTGGGTGGCCGCCGGAGGCGGAGGCCTAGGCGGTCCGATCCTCGGCTACAGAATCTAGTTGTCAATACGTGGAATGTCACCTCTCTGGTGGGGAAGGAGCTTGAGCTGGTGCGTGAGGTGGAGAAATTCCGGCTAGATATAGTCAGACTCACCTCAACGCACAGCAAGGGCTCTGGAACCAGTCCTCTCCAGAGGGGCTGGACTACATTCCACTCTGGTGTTGCCGGCAGTGAGAGGCGATTGTGTCGTTGGACTTGCGGCCACATGTTTTGGATACTCGGGTGAAATGAGGGGCGGCGATGTCAACCGATCACCACCTGGTGGTGAGCTGGTTCCGATGGTGGGGGAGGATGCCGGGCAGACCCAAACGCATTGGGCCGTTTTGGCCCATGGGTCTCTGGAGGCAGCTGACAGGTACCGGCAGGCCAAGGGGTCTGCGGTCCCCCTCTGGAGATCACTGAGGCAAAAACTCGGACATGGGAAGAGTTTGGAGAGGCCATGGTAAACGACTTCCGGATGTCTTCAAAGAGATTCTGGTCCACCATCCGCCGTCTCAGGAGGGGGAAGCAGTGCACAGTCAACACCGTGTATGGTGGGGATGGTGTGCTGCTGACCTCGACTCGAGATTTTGTGCACCGGTGGTGGGAATACTTTGAAGACCTCCTCACCGACACGTCTTCCAACATGGAAGCAGTGCCCGTGGACTCTGAGGCGGGTTCCCCTATCTCTGGGGCTGAGGTTACCAAGGTGGTCAAAAAGCTCCTTGGTGGAAAGGCCCCTGGGGTGGATGAGATCCGCCCGGAGTTCCCTAAGGCCCTGGATGCTGTGGGCGTGTCTTGGTTAACACGACCCTGCAGCATCGCGTGGACATCGCGCTTTTCATGAAGGGGGACCGGAAGGTGTGTTTTAATTATTGTGGGATCCCACTCCTTAGCCTTCCTGGCAAGGTCTATTCAGGGGTTCTGTAGAGGAGGATCCGCCGGATAGTCAAATCCTGTATTCAGGAGGAGCAGTGTGGTTTTTGTCCTGGTTGTGGAACTGTGGACCAGCTCTATACTCTCGGCAGGGTCCTCAAGGGTGCATGGGAGTTTGCCCAACCAGTCTACATGGGTTTTGTGGACTTGGAGAAGGTATTTGACCGTGTTCTTTGGGGAATACTGTGGGGAGTGCTCCGGAAATATGGAGTATCGGACCGACTAATCCAGGCGGTTTGTTCCCTGTATGACCGGTGTCAGAGTTTGGTTCGCATTGCCGACAATAAGTCGGACCCATTTCCAGTGAGAGTTGTACTCCGCCAGGGCTGCCCTTTGTCACCGATTCTGTTCATTACTTTCATGGACAGAATTTGTTGGCGCAGCCAGGGCGTTCAGGGGTTTCAGTTTGGTGGCCACAGGATTCGGTCTCTGCTTTTTGCAGATGACGTGGTCCTGCTGGCTTCATCGAGCAGTGACCTTCAACTCTTACTGGATCGGTTCGCAGCTGAGTGTGAAGTGGCTGGGATGAGAATCAGCACCTCCAAATCTGTCCATGGTTCTCGCCCGGAAAAGGGTGGAGTGCCATCTCTCGGTCGGAGATTACGTGCTCCCTCAAGTGGAAGAGTTTAAATACCTCTGGGTCTTGTTCACGAGTGAGAGAAAGATGGAACGTGAGATGGACAAGCGGATCGGTGCAGCGTCTGCAGTGATGCGGACTCTGCACCGGTCTGTCGTGGTGAAGAGAGAGCTGAGCCGAAAGGCAAAGCTCTCAATTTACCGGTCGATCTACGTTCCTACCCTCACCTATGGTCATGAGCTTTGGGTAGTGACCGAAAGGACAAGATCGCAGGTACAAGCGGCCAAAATGAGTTTTCTCCGCAGGGTGGCTCGGCTCTCCCTTAGAGATAGGGTGAGAAGCATTGTCATCCGGGAGAGACTCGAAGCACAACTGCTGCTCCTCCACATTGAGAGGAGCCAGATGAGGTGGCTCAGGCATCTGGTTAGGTTGCCTCCCGGACGCCTCCCTGGGGAGGTGTTCAGATCACGTCCAACCGGTAGGAGGCCTTGGGGAAGACCCAGGACACGCTGGAGAAACTATGTCTTTCAGCTGGCCTGGGAACGCCTCGGGATCCGCCGGGAAGAGCTGGACGAAATGGCCGAGGAGACGGACGTCTGGGCTTCCCTGCCTAGGCTGCTGCACCCGCGACCCGATCTGGGATAAGCGGAAGAAAATGGATGGACATCCCATGTCATATGTCACAGCCCGAATGGGTTCGCAGTTGTCACGAAGTACGTCGCCTCTGGGAGAAGAGAGAAGTCACCGATGCACCGCAGGTATTGTTATAATTGTCATTTATACAGTGGTACCTTGGCATAAAGTGTCCCAACTAATGAGTGTTTTTAGATGCGACCCGTCTCTCGTTTTTGCTTTGAACTGCTAGCTAAGATTTAGGCTAGGATCTGCTAGTTATCAGCATAGCCAATGAGAGCTATT
Source organism: Oostethus manadensis (assembly GCA_024372805.1). NCBI lineage: Eukaryota > Metazoa > Chordata > Actinopteri > Syngnathiformes > Syngnathidae > Oostethus > Oostethus manadensis. The sequence continues at coordinate 44,874 of QODF01000146.1, forward strand.
TGTTATTAGCATTATAGCAATTGTACATACATTAGAGCCATTTAGTGTATTTTATTTAGTGCATTGTGCAAAACTATAATAGGAACAAAAAATTGAAAGCATTACATAAATACCAAACCACCGTCCACTTGGAGATTGTTTATTTGTGTACCACAAATATGCACATTAGTACTCAGTGAGGTCATCAAATTTTAAATGTATGGATTCCTCCACAGTATCAGCTAGAGTGAACTAGGGACAAAAGTGTTTAATCGCGATCAGATATTCGAATCGATTGACAACCCTAGCTCAAACCAAAGTGTCTCGCTTCCTGCGTGTGTTTTTGAGCATGGAGTCTATTGAGTTGCATGGCAACCTTCTTCATAATGTACCCTCGTCAATGAACCGCAGCTCATCAGTGCCTGCGCAACTCATGCAAACTACGATGCTCCCATCAGCATGCTGGAGAAGTTATATCTAGTTTCAGGATGGATCCTTGTCGTGTTAAACACTATGTTGTTTGTGTAGACTGCAGAACCTAGCAGGGATGCACCCCCACCCCCGCCTCATTCCACCTCCCTGCTCCCTCCCATCATCCATCTCCCAAGCTCTCATCACACACTGCAGCTCCTCCCTCCTCCACATCCCCCACTACACCCCACCTTTATTTTTTCCAGTGTGTGTGTTTGTGTGTCGTCCGTCGCAGAGCAAAGCGCATGTGCCGTGCACGCACATGTGGCACAACAGCCAAACGAGACGGGACCGCGCTGAAGTGCTCCCGACTTGGATGCCTGCATATGATTCCCACCTCCTATCTTCGTCACATCCATCCCTAATGGAGCCTCTCTCCTCCTCCTCCTCAGCACCGTGGATTTAAGCAGCAGCATCGTCAGCATGGAATGAAGCAGGCCATTCCTGGATACTCCTCGCTGAAGACTCCGGTAAGGATGCCGCCTTCTCACTGCTTTCTTCCTACTTGTCAAAGCACACTAGGAGGGTATAGAAGTGCACTTTGAAGGAAGCTGCCACCTACTGAGGACACAAGTCCCAGAATAGGGATGGTGTGTTGATGCATGGGACATGACAACTTCCACAGGGACTTTTATGACTGATAATTCCCAGATTTTGAATGAAGAGCCATGCCCATTAATAGTGATCTAGTCTTAGCTTTTTCTAATGATCACACAGTTCCTTTAGCTTACTGCACTCGCCTCCCTCTTTGCCTTTTTATCCTTCATTTTGTCAGCCTCAATCACAGTTGATGCTATTCCCGTCCCTGCATACCGGAGGAGCGTCTTTTTCATCTCGGCGCTCTCCTATCTCCTATCAATTCTCTGTTCATCTCTGCGGAATCTACAGGGAAAGGAGTGGTGGGAGGAGAAGGGGCTGAGGGGAGGGTGTCTGGATTCCAGCCACTATGAGAGGGAAAAAGAGGTTTTAATGAAAGAGGAAAGGATGAGATTAGCATTGGACGGTAAAGAAGCGAGATTGACAGGAGGAGCAGAGGGGACCTGTGGGGGTAAAGGTGGGGGGTGGGAGAAGGAGGGAGGTGGGCGCTAACATGGCTGGGAAAGTGCTTTTAGGGCTCGGGAGTCAGCTTACTCGAAACGTGATATTTTTCGGCCTCCATCCGACCATGGATGCACTCTGACAGGCATCAATATTTATCACATTTCCCATTTTGCTGCAGGAGGAAAAACAAGATATCATCACCGCGGGATGGAAAGATAAATCTAATCTGGATTGGACTTTTTTGGCCCCTTTTTGCTCGATCAGTTCCTTTGCTGTAGTGAAAATTGACTCATATCAAAACATCAGTCACATGACTGTAAAGCACACTTGGGGCGGCCATGTTTTTTTCAACCAATCTTGCTCAAATTTGACACACGTGCTTGTCACTCCCCTGAAGGTTAAAGCTACAGAAGGTGTTTTGTAGAACGCAACGTGCTGAGAGAGAAATTTCAAGTCTTTGGGGCTTCATAACAGCGCCATGATGTGGTGTATTTGTATTGCACAAATTTTAACCCTATTGTGTGTAACGGTTCAGCAACAGTAGAATTAGCCCACAAACTACCAAAAACGTGGCAGTTCTGATTTTACTCAGAACTTGAAACGACATGTGTGGCGCCCCCTATGGGTTGTGATTAAAATGCATTGGAAGATGTGGTAGCATGCATGTACTACAGATATTCTCATTTTATATCATTAAGGCAACAGTCAGTGACTTATGAACAATTCGTTACTAAGTCCTGCCAATACCCCTGCAAAGACGTTTTGCTTGATGGCGACCATGTTTTTTCCACCCAGCTTTGCACACATGTGCTTGGCAAATGTGTACCAAACTTTGTGGTGTTTTTGCAAAACACGCTTAAGTTCCAAAAGTAGGATAATGTATATAGGTCCTGCATACCCTTTTTTGACAAATGATTAATGAATTATGGATAATTAGTCTTGCCTGAGCCCTTGCAACAACCTTTTGCTTGATGGCGGCCATGTTTTTCAACCAACATTGCTTAGATTTTACGCTCCTGTGCTCATCAGTTCCCTAAAGTTGTATAGCAAATTTCACGTTGATTCGCCTAAACACCACAAAGTTATAGTGGGTGTTTTTTGTAGAGGGCTTTGATCTGCGTGTGGAATTTCTTTAAGGTTTATGTAATTATTTGCCAGGAAAAAATAACAGCACAGGCAACAAAGTAGGAGTGCATATTTGGACAGTTTCACCCCTCTGTGTGCAGCAGTTCAAAAGTAGAAGCGTCTTTATTGGGTGTTGGCTTTGCTAATGGATGAGAAAGTATCCAGGATTACACAGCGTCCTCATTTTGCCGTCAAGATTAAAACCCTAATTGGAGCATCAAGATGGATTTTTTTTTCAGGCTGCAATTTGGGAGCGATTTAGAGGAATCTTTCTCTTGCTGATCCAATTGAGGCGTTTTCTCAGCTTTATTACCTCCACCAAAGGGGATATGATTTATCTTTGTAAGCAAGCAGTTACACAAAAACTTTCACTTGAAGTACCATGAAACTTTGTAGAAGACCGCTCAATTTCCATTTGGAACCACTTATGATGGACAGTTCCTTCACATCTTCAGCAATTATTGTCTCTTGTTACAGTCTCTTAATAATGCCTCTCCATTATTGTCTCTTCTTGTGGTTATGAAATAATTTCTAATTCTGTCTAGGACCATTCGGATAAGGGGGTTTGCAAACACACACGTTAGGCTTTTTGGAACAAAATGATGTAATATCAGCTTCATATACTGGGTTATAATGTGTAAAAATGTCACATGACAGTCACTCTTAGTGGGGTTTTTTTTGGAGGGCAATTGCAACTACTTAAAAAAATGTATGATTTTTTTTATTGTGCAAAAAAAAAATTTTACCTGGAAAAAATGTGATATGATTAGAATAATAATAATGATTGTTATGTTGTTAAACACACACAGAACATGTTAATATGTGTGTTGGGACCAACATTCAAAACCTTTCTGGATTTAATAATCAAGCAATAGTTCAAAATAATGTTATCAACATTTAATTATTAATTAGATGAAGCAATTTGCATGTGAATGCTGAAAATGTATACATATTTAGAAATTATTGTAATATTCACACAGTGAGGATCGACCTAGCAACCGCCAGGTTGTGAGACGACCACGCTACAACCAGAGCCATGCAGCCATGCACAGAATAAGAAGAATATTTAATTCCAATAGGGAACGACATTGACATTGCCCATTCATTTTCTTGGTGATAAAGATCCACCATGTCCTGAATTGGCTGAACATTTTGGCCTTGGATTGGTTTGAATTGTTTGAGAAATATGGGAGGCGGAATAAGAAGTAGAAGAAACAAACTCCTCTGTGAATCACCACCTTATCACCACCACATGGATATTGAGTCCAAATGGGTCGTATTCCATGCCTCCATTGCTGAGGCAGCGAGTCGTAGTTGTGGCTGCGAGGTGGTTGGTGCCTATCGTGGCGGCTAGACCCAAACCCGATGGTGGACACCAGAGGTCAGGGCTGCTGTCAAGATGAAGGAGTCCTATCGAGCATGGAGGGCTTGTGGGACTCGCGAAGCAGCTAAAAGGTATCGGCAGGCCAAGCTGCACACAGTTTTGGCGGTGGTCGAGGCCACAACTCGGGTGTGGGAGGAGTTCAGTGAGGCCATGGAGCATGACTTTTGGTCGACCTCGAAGAGGTTCTGGCAAATCGTCCGACGCCTCAGAAAGGGGAAGCAGTGTCCAGGCCACAATGTTTACAGCGAGGACGGGGCCTGCTGACCTCGACTGCTGACCTCGATTGAGGATATAGTCGAGTTGGAATGCTATGAGACCCTTCTCAATCCCACTGACATACATTTTGCTAAAGAAGCAGAGACTGAGGACACGTACGCGGACAGTTCTGTCACCGTGACTGAGGTATCTGGGGTAGTCAAAACACTCCCCAGTGGCAAGGCTCCGGTAGTGGACAAGTTTCGCCTTGAGTATCTCAAGGCTCTGGATGTTGCGGGAATGTCTTGGCATGTTTCTGACATGTTTCTTCAACATCGCATGGAAGTCTGGAACAGTACCTCTGGACTGGCAGACTGGGGTGGTATTCCCCATTTTTTAAAAAGGGTGACTGGTGGATGTGTTTCAACTAATGGGGGATCACACTCAGCCTCCTTGGGAAAGTCTATTCCAGAGTGCTGGAGAGAAGGGTACGACCCTTAGTCAAAGCTCGGTTACAGAAGGTGTGGTTTTCCTCCGGGTCTCAGAACACTGAACCACCTCTACACTCTTGCAAGGGTACTGGAGGTTACGTGGGAGTTTTCCCAACCAGTCTACATGTGCTCCGTTCATGCCGTTGTTCTATGGTACCAAGTGAACCCTCTTTCTGCCTGTTTGGATTTGTGAAACAAGGGAAACGGACATGCATGTACATGGCCACATATTAAGGCCGGCAAAACTATGAAGTTTGTTTTCTTTTACTGTTTGATGAATTAGGAATTAGTTTACGTTTGCCAAAGAGACAGTTTCTTTGTGAAGGGGAAGTCTTATCACATTTTGATCTTTAATCACATGAGACCCGTATTCTTTTGTATTATTATTTTATTTTGCATGCACTCGTTTTCTTTGCTTTCCTTTTTTGTACAATGTATATTTAATAGTCACAAAAACATGCAGCACAACTTTTAATATACAGTAGACTCATGTATTTGGAGCTGTAAGAAGAGGCAGGTGCATGCATGGAAATGGATGTACCAGCATGCATCAGTGTTAAAGGCAGCGGTTGCCATGTGATGTCTCGATCGGCAGCCCATCTCAAGACTCACCAGCATGGAGGACGCAGCCAAGTGCGACAATCACTCAGTCGGTTCTAACCCATTTGGCCGCGGTGAGCGAGAGTCCATTGCTGTCCAAGACTGACTCTGAATTGGACTCCCACCCACGGCAACAATGCCCAACTGCCAAAATGGGCAGCTAACAACTCATTTTATCCAAGGCAATTATTGCACGGGTCGTTATAGCAAATAATGGTCATTATTGGACGTGGCTTCTTGATTGACCATGATGCATGAAATGAACTTGGCACATTTGTCACACAGAATCACACTAAATGGCGTCCGAGTGGGAACCCGTGGGAGCTTCTGGTGGTCGGGGGGCCGGATCTCTCGATTGGCACATTGTCATCTGGAATTTACAAGTGACGGAAACAAGTTAAGATCAAGGGCCAACACTGTTTGCTTATTTGTTTTTCTCATTATTGTGTATGATTATTAGATTACATTGTTATATTATTAGTTGATTATTTTTTACATTATAGCTGAATTCATCGTCTATTTTCTTAATCTTATAACTATAGACAATAAATCCTTCATTGATTTATTTTTAATCATACTGACTTTACATAACTAGATTCATTCAAATATGCAGTATCCATCCATCCATCCATTTTCTATGCCGCTTATCCTCATTAAAGTCGCGGGTATGCTAGAGCCTATCCCAGCTGACTTTGGGCAAGAGGCGGGGCACACCCTGGACTGGTCGCAGGTCAATTGCAGGGCAGACAAACAAACATTCACATTTACATTCATACCTAAGGACAATTTAGAGTCGCCAATTAAGCTAACATGCATGTTTTTGGAGTGTGGGAGGAAACCGCAGTACCCGGGGAAAACCCACACACACACGGGTAGAACATGCAAACTCCACACAGAGATGCCCAACGGAGATTTGAACCCTGATCTCCTGACTGTGAGGCCAACGTGCTACCCACTCTTTCCCCGTACATACCGCCATACAGTATACACACACACACACACACACACACAAAATTGAATTGATTCATCCAATACCGTGAATGCAGAAATGTGCCTCACCATGCTGAGAGATGAAATCTGGCCAGTTTATCAGTGCATGGGAGGATAATGACGATTTAATTTTGTGTCTGATACACTCCTGATCAAAAGATTAGCTGAAAAACCCTAAATAGAAATTAGGTTTTCAAAACAGGACTCAGTAATGAGTTGCTGTGCCATTCTTTTTATTCACCTCAAAAATGGGTCTGGGCATGCTTAATGCCAGTGTGTCCGGGAGGCTATTGGGAACGTTGCTACAGGTGGTGAAGATGGCTTCACGAAGCTCTTCCACTGGCTGGAACTGATGTCCATTTTTGTAAATGTTCCTTGCCATCTATCCCCAAATGATCTCAAATGGATTTAGATTAAGGGAACACGCAGGATGGTCCACAACAGTGAGGTTAAAAGCATTCTCTTGCAGATGCCATCTTATGGTTTTCGGACTGTACTTGGCGCCAGTAACAACCTTCATTTGGACCGAGGATGGTCCTGGTGTCTTGATCGGTAGTCGGTCTTTTGTGTCTACCACTTGGCTTTTTTGTTTGGCAACCCTTAGGATTTTGGAAGAAGTTTTATTGCATCCAACCTCAGCAGCAGTGGCGGCCTTGCTTATGCAGCTCATCATTCTGGCTGCATTCAAAGAGAGAAAGCTTTTTTTATCTTTGACATCAAAAGATCATGAATTTCCCATTCCGATATCAACAAATACTGATACCAATATGTGTAATAGACATACCTCCTGCTGTGATGCTAATCGGTAAAGCATCAGCAATTAGCGTCTCGACGTGGCTGTAAACAACATTGTAAACCATTATAAAACATCTGAGAAATACTTGCGATTGGATATGGCTAAGGTGGCTCCAGGAACTCCACAGGTTTGGTGAATCCGGGATCTTGCACAATAGGAAAGGGGTGGTTATGAAATTAAATACAGTCTATGATTTTCCGATTGATGACTTTCTACCTGGGAATTGGAAGAGGAGAAAATATGGGAGACCACATGCCTGTATACAGAATTTTAAAAGACCTATTTTTGTTATAGGGAAAAACCAGATACTGAAATTTACCAATTATATTTTTAGCCCAATATCTGGCTGATAATATTGCTGGACATCCCTATTTTTTAATTTATTTCTATAAGCTATAAACAATTATTAAAATAATAAATTTTCAATATATTAACATAGAAGTGCAACGTGTCGAACATGTATTATTAATACAAATATATGATATTAATCAACAATCTAGTAATATAATAAATATATTTATGTAATATAATAAATATATTATAGTAAATAATAAATCAGACGCAAAACGTTATTTCCGTATTTTTGACTCAATATGGTGTTGAACATTTTATTTATCAATACATTTTTACTTGTTTTATATATTAATTTAAAAAATAATAATAATTTAGATGCAAATAGGCAAGTAAAAGTCAAACTAAAATCAAGATTAATATGCAATTTTTTACAGTTATAGGAATAGAAAATAGAAAAAGACTATTTGTAATATCGTGTTTCACCCAGTATCAAAATCAACTTTAAAACATATCTTTAGATCTCAATTTGAATATGAAATGGGAAAATGAAAAAAGTAAGAACATGAAAATGAAAAAAAAGGGAAAAGCCTTTTTTACCAATGCGCTTGTGCTTTTCTATAACCGTCCAAACAAGCATATTCTCCCTTTTTAAGTACACTAAATTTAATCTAATCATGAACAGCAAGCTCGGAGAAAAATGCGTTTAATGACTATCCATTATATGTAATTGTTTGGTGGGCTGAGTAGAAAACCCTGTGGAACTCCTTCACAGATTGATGTACACTCAAAATGCTCCAAACCAAACTGGCACAAGAGACAAATCTTCCACTCTAAACACGCTTAAGCACTCATGTTTGATTAAAGTTGATTTTCTTATAATTAAGTCTTGCTCTGTACGATGAATATGACAAGTGCGAGCGGTATGAACTTGCCTAAAATAAATCATGCATCATTAGCATGTGCTGATCAGACAGCGAGCGCTTCCAAATGAAAAACTGCTGCTCCAGCTTTTGTTTCCCCAGTTCTCTCATCACTCGGCGCTCTGATTGCACATCAACAACAATTTGTCTCCGGCCGCAGTCAGCAGACCTCGTTAGCATCCACTAATCATACTCATGCGTCTCTTCTTAGGTCTGAATAATTATATCATATAGAATGCACTTTGACTCTGTGTGGTCACGTCCGTGTTTGGACTCCTTTGCAGATGTTCTCTTGGGTCGCTTGCCTTTTTTGTTAGGTTTGAATTCAATTGAATAAATGAAATGAAATTCACAATTTAATTATTATTTCTTGACTAAATTGAATTAACTGGCATGAATGACACATTTATTAATATGTTTATGTACTGTATTTATTTCATCCATTTTCTGTATGGCTTGTCCTCACTAGAGTGATGGAGCCTATCCCAGCTATTCATTTAGTTCATTTAAGTGCATATTTAATGGTGTATTTATTTATTTGATGTCACATTTATGTATTGATTTCCAATTGTATTTCATTAATGATATTAATGATTAAGTTATTATGAATTAATGGGACTTCTAAAAGCACATTGATGTATTTAATTTCAATGTTATTTAATTTTTGATGGCATATGTATTTATTTGATGAGCTAATGACACATTTAATAACACATTTATTGATCTAATCCTCATTTTACTTCATTAATGATCTATTTAAGTGGTTATTTCATGTCATATTATTTATTTGATGAGTTAATGTAGCATTTAATAACACATTTATTTCTTTAATTCCAATTTTATTTAATGTAATGACACATTTAAGTTATTATTTAAATATTTGTTTGTGTATTTGTTTTATTTGAAAAATATATATATATATAACATTAAAACAAAGATAAATATATTAATAAATAATATTGACAGACACATATTTTGTTTTGCCCTATTTGATCCTCCATAGTAACTTTGTATTTTTTGAGAGATTTGCAGTGTCGTATATTGCACAACACAGCAGCGGCACAACCGATATTGTAGTAGAATTAGGTAGCAAACTGGTCGGCCACCATTAGTGCCGATGAGTTAATTGTAAATAACAGTACGGCAAGTGGACCATGCATGAGTTTCGCACCAACAGCTCGGTTGTAACATTTTAAAGTGCATGCGGAGGTAGATAAAGCTGCTGGACGCTGACCACTTGTTATACCTCAAATGCAGTTACTGCACGGTGACCTAGAGGGACTTTGGACATTTTAGACAACGCATCCGGCGACTCTAGGAAGCTCTGCAGCTAATTGAATAGAGATGTTAAACGCAGCCCCACCGATAGTGTTGTTTATAGTCATGTGGTCATAACATGTACAATGAGAGCTAATCTGGTTAGTACAACATGACTGAAAGTTAATTACAAATGTTTCTTCCGGACTATAAAAAAACAAGGTGACGCGTCGGTGTTTGGCAAATGAACACAGTGCCATTCAGGCCGCCGCGATGCATCGACGCCACGTTTGCGCAGCGTGGCCTCGCCCAATATGGACTCCACCGTGTGAGTCGTTTGTGCAAAGTGTGCGCACGGTGGAGCGACAGTCATGTTGCTTCGTGTTCGTGACCCACTCCTGGTCACCCACTGCAAGCAGGAATCATGTGATCAGGTATGGACCCGTCACTAGTAGATACAGCATCAGCAATTAGCTTCTCAAAGTGGCCATTGGGTCTGTTGTGCGACTGTGTGCCACACACTGCGTTTCTACTGCAAGTTCAGCTGCAGTATCAGTGGGCCGGTATCATCGGACATCCCTATTCACAACATTTATATCCAAGTTGGATTCTTTGATATTTACATACAGGTTGAAAATAACCCTGTAAGAAATTCATGGTAAAGTTGATAAAAAGTTCAGATCATTAATACATTCATGGAGAAGTTCTGAGATCTCATCCAAATAAAACTCTAGTTAGCGCCCTCATTAAACCATGCAAACTTTTACGACCCTGACTTTTAAAAGCACCGGAATCTACACACGTTAGGAGACGGAATCAAAACTAGGATCGGAACCGGAATAGTCCAGATTGACACGATACCCAACCATACTATGGCAGCCCCGCTGGGGCTCCATGGGACCGGTGTCGTACAGTATTTGCTAACATGCTGTCTCCCTAAAGGTTTCCACGGAACCCGACCTACATGATTGCTGATTTGGCTTATTTGAGGATACATGATTAAAAATAAGCATGACATCATTTTACTGTACAATTCCTAGGCCGATTATGATGCCAAAAAGCATGGAATCCCAATTTTTGATATGCATATGATGCAATTGTGCCATGCCTCAAATTGCGTGAAAAATTATTAGGCAAGTGAGTATTTGTACTGTATTGTCATTTCCATGCGTTTTTTCAAACTTCAAGCCGAATAAACTTGAATGCACAGGAATAGCAGGATTTAAGCATACCAAGTTACTGAGGGAGGGCGTGGTCTTGCGAGATCAACTCACTTTTTTAGGTATGCACAATTAAAAGGCAGCTTATTAGATTTAATTGCCAAGATTGTAGGACATGACCAAGTTTTGTTGCAAATGTCCAAAAGGGCAAGAAGAAAAGTGAGGAAAACGACACAAATGAACTGCCAAACAATTGATAAAAACCAAATGTGAAGCTACCAGGAACCCATTATCCTCCAGTGCTGTCATGTTGCTGAAATGTAGTCTACCTGGAGTGTCCAGAAGTACACGGGGTTCAGTGCTGAGAGACACAACCCAGGTAAGAATGGCTGAAACCCGACCACCACTGAACAAGGCCAAGAAGACAGATTTTTCAAAGGTTGTATAGAAAAATGAGATGAATGACTCTTGGGAAAACCGTGGCTGCATCAGCAATGCGTGTACAGGTCCACTCCCACTCAGACACCAGCAAGGTTGGGCCTATATTGCTATATATTTTACATTATATTACTACTATTATTCATTGTATATCCTGCGATTGACTGGCAATCAGTCCGGTGTATCTCGCCTCTCGCCCAAAGTCAGATGGGATAGGCTCCAGCATACCTAGTCTGGAAAAGGTTATCAAGTCATTTCTAAAGCTTTGGGACTCCAGCGAACCATTATCCACAAACGACGAAAACATGGAGTGGTGAGCCTTCCGAGGAGAGACCACCCAATGAAAATGACCTCGAGCACAGAGACGACTCTTCCGAGAGGTCAGAAAACAACTCGCAACAACATCCAAAGAAGTGCAGGCCTCACCTGCCTCGGTTAAGGTCAGTGTTCCTGACTCCACCATAAGAAAGGCACTGGGCAAAAACGGCCTGCATGCCAGGGCTCCAAGACCTAAACCACTACTGAACAAAAACAACATTAGGCTCGTTTCAATTTTGCCAGAATATCTTGATGATTCCCAAGACCTTTCAGAAAATACTCTGTGGTCTGACGAGACAAAAGTAGAACTTTTTGGAAGGTGTGTGTCTCATAACATCTGGCGTAAAAGTAACGCTGCCATTTCAGAAAAAAGAACATCATAGCAACAGTAAAATATGGTGGCGGTAGTATGATGGTCTGGGACTCTTTTGCTGCTTCAGGACCTGAAAGGATTTTGATAAATGGAAACATGAGTTCTGATGTCTACTAAAAAGGCCTGAAGGAGAATGTCCGGCCATCTGTAGGTGACCTCAAGCTGAAACTTGAGTTCTGCAGGAGGACAATGATCCAAAACACACCAGCAGGTCCACCTACGAATGGCTGAAGAAAAACAAAATGAAGACTTTGGAGTGGCCTAGTCAAAGTCCTAACCTGAATCCTATTGAGATGCTGGGGCATGACCTTAAAAAGGCGCTTCATGCTGGAAAAGCATCCGATTTGGCTGAATGACAACAATTCTGCAAAGATGAGTGGGCCAAAATTCCTCCACAGCGCTGTAAGAGACTCATTGCAAGTTATTACAAACGCTTGACTGCAGTTGCTGCTATCATAGGCGGCCCAACCAGTTAGGTTTTGGGGGCAATCACCTTTTCACACCCAGCCAGGTAGGTCTGGATTTTTTCTCCAAGACCACTGGAATGTAGTGTAATAACTGCTGTTACTTTCAAGATAACTGTGGTTAGTCTGAGTCGTAATTTGATGAAGTTTGAAATAAAGCCGAACAAATAGCCTGCAATGGACTGCTTGGATCTGAGTGCTGATTTTTTACATACACAATATACCTTAGCGGCTATGTTTTAATAAGTGATAACATTAATTAATGTCCTACTTTGTTTGGTAGTGTGCAGTTATACCTGATTATGTTCGTATGCAAGTATAAAGTCCTGGTAGTATGAAAGTCATAATATTACAAGAATAAAGGTAACACTTTGCAACCATAACGTCGGAATATCCATATTCTATGCGGCTTATCCTAATTAGGGTTTTATTTATAACACAACATAAACATACAGAATAACCTTTACTATTAAACTCATAGTATTTGGTTCCCAACACTTCAGAGATAAGCTTGCAAATGATATTACTGCCCTAAATGGTCTTGCACTTACCCCCCACAATACAGTCAGAAACCTTGGCGTTATCTTCGATCAGGACCTTTCCTTTAGTTCCCAAATGCGACAAGAGTCGAGAGCAGCATTTTTCCATTTACCAAACATCAAGAAAGTTGGAAATTTGCTGCCACTACCAGATGCAGAAAAACTTGTTCATGCTTTTGTGACCTCCAGGTTGGATTATTGTAACGCTTTGTTAATAGGCTGCCCTAAGAAATCTTTAAAGACCCTTCAGCTAGTCTGCCGCACGAGTCTTAACTGGAACTAAAGGTAGAGATCATATCTCGCCCGTGTTAGCCTCACTTCACGATCAGGCACCAGTATATCTTAAAGAGCTCCTAAAACCCTATCAACCCAGTAGAAGACTGCGCTCACAGAATTTACAATTACTTGTCACTCCTAGAATCTTTAGAAGTAGAATGTGAGGTAGAGCCTTTAGTTACCAGACTCCTCTGTTACGGATCAGCATATCTAGTGACCATTGATATGCTGATCCGTATCAGAGACATTTCTATATGTTCCTTCCTCAAAGACTAAGACTTCCGGCTTGATTTAATGTATCCCTCTTATTAATTTTATATCGCAGCCCAACCAGTCCAGACAGATGGCCACCCCACAGACTCTGGGTTCAGTCCAAGGTTTGTTACCCAAAGGGGTTTTTCCTTGCCCCCGTCGCTACATGCTTGCTCATGCGGGGATTCAGTTGGCTCTCTGTGACCTTCATGTGTAAAGTGCCATGAGATGACTTCTTCTTTTCCTTTCGGCATATCCCTGCTTATCCCATCAGGGGTCGCCACAGCGAATCATTTTGTTCTGTTTGATTTGCATGTTATGATCTGGCAAAAGTTTTACGTCGGATGCCCTGACACGACATGGTACGTATATACTGTATATTTGGGTGTGACCAGGATGGACAGGATCAGAAATGAGCACATCAGAGGGACAGCACATGTTAGAGGTTTTGGAGATAAAGTCGCTGTTGTGAAGTCCCTCGGTTCCTGCATTGGATGATCTGTCAGAGACGGAATCCCTTTTTGATTGACAGTGAAATGAGCGAATCAGCAATCTGGAAGTATAGACCTCCACCGGAGCATGTTCTAAGTTTTTCATTCCATTGTTCTGAACCGATCCGGAGACTTTACCGATCCCCATCGACTTTATCTTTGTGTTGTGTTGAGTCTGGCCACTCTCTTCTGTCACTCTGCAGTCTCTTTGCGGACTACCAGCGGAAAAGACGCCTCGTTGATACAACGGGGTCACGGAAACAGAGGGTGGAATATACATATGAATAAATAATCGCATTTAGGAAGTAGATCGGAAAAAAAAACGAGCTTCCCCTCCTTGAATGACCAGCATCTGCCACTGGTTGTTACCGACATGTTACATTCAAGCCAGTGCAGGTTTTGAATGCGCAAAACCCCTGGGGAGCTTCCAAAAGCGAGCATATTATTGACCAACATTTAATTTGCAAGCGAAATGAGATGAACTTTGTCTGCAAGCGGGTCACTTTGCATCTGTAATGGAAACGTGGTGCCTGTGATCTACACCGTATGGGAGGTGGACTGTACCTTGTGGGGAGAACACACATGGAAAGGAGACATCAGCAGCGTTCAGTTGGCTTTGAATGCAAACCTACCAAACATGTACACTACTGCTACTACCGCGTCTACTACTGTACTGCGTGTACTAGCAACTCTATTGCTTCGCCTTCAAGGAAACAACTTTTCACAACAGGAAAAGAGGAAGCGAACGCTGTGATGTCATCACTCAACTGGGAGCTTTGGAGCCGAGCATCGCCAGGAGTGATCCGACGCGCCCATGATCTCGTCGCTCCCTAAACGTTTTTGTCAGTCGAGGGTCGGCTCTGCGGTGCCTTTTGATCCGCAAACATCAGCTTACCTGCTGTGCCGATTTCTTTTCACGTGCGCTGTCAACATCTGCTTATAACGCTAAAGATGGAGGCGCCGCGGCGGAGGGACGAGGGCGTTCAATGAGCCGGAAATGAAATGAAAACAAGGGAGGAAGGATACACGACTAGAACCGTCTTTGTCTCCTCCTCGCCTTCCTGACTGCTGGATCACGTTAGCACTGTGACACGAAGTTGAAAAGCACTTTGACAAACTTTAAATGTTTTACTTTGTATGCCTGCCTCTTTAATTCTCCGCATGCTCTTGACAGTTTTGGGTCAAAAATATTCACCAGCTCAGCCCCCCTTGGAGAATTATACAATGGAAGTTTAACCGCTTGCTGTATATTGCAGAAGAAAAATACATTTTTTTTTTCTATTTATTTTTTAGTCTTGATATTATGAGAAAAATGATAAATGACAGCATGTGAGTCCTACAATTGCGAGCATAAAGACGTAATATACCCACAAAAAATGTTGAAGTCATAATATAATGAGAATAAAGTCAGGATTTTGTGAAAATAAAGTCGTAATAGTACAAAAAAAGAATCTGTAATTTTGCCACTATAAAGATTACAAGAAATAAAAAGTCTGAATTGTTAAATTTTTTTACATTTTGTGACTATAAGGCCGGAATATAAAAAAATACAACCAAAAAAAAAACAAAACATAAACTTGTGAGAATTAAGTCCTGCTTTTACAAATATAAAGTTGTAATATAATGAGAAAAAAATGCAAGTTTAAATATTACAAGAAAGAAAAAGTCAGAATTTTTGTTAATATAAAATCAGAAAAAAAATAAAATAAAAGCAAAGACATTACTGGTAGCTTACAGAAAAATAATATATATTTAATGTAATCCAACCCCCAGTAGTCAGACTTTTTGTTATGTTTTGCTCGACGCGGCATGGTGTAACGCCCTCGAGGATGCACAGAGCTGGACGTCAGGCAGGTAAGTTGCAGGAATCTTTCATCACAAGGCTGCGAAGCAGCGGCAGGAACAAAGCAACGGCACGGGAAGAGGGAAAACTAACAATGAACCGACAACCACTGGCACGCACACCTGAACAGAAATAGCCAGGAACTAAATGAGGAACAGGTGCTTGTTATTCATTAAGTGACCAAACTAAGAAACACATGAAAATAACAACACAAGAAAACTAACCCAAACTGTCACAAGTAAAACGTGACACTTTTGTGACTATAAAGTCATTATCAAGTCAAGTCAGTATGAAAAAAGCTGTAATATTGCGACTGTAAAGTGGGAATATAAAAAACAAACAAACTATAAAGTTAAATAACAAAAGTAAATTCAAAATTTAGTGAATATACAGTTAATATTTACAGTAAAAACTGTAATTTTGCAAATATAAAGTCGTAATACATTGATAAAAAAAAAGCCTGGCGTTTCGGAAATTGAAATTCATAGTATAACCATAATAAAGTCAGAATTAGGGGTAATATGAGGTCGTAATATTGTTATATATGAATTGTTATATCAAAAAACGGCATCAATTTGTGAAGGGAAAAAACTGTAGTACTTTGAGGATAATAAAGTTGTACTTTTACAAAAATAAAAGTTGCAACATTACGACATAGAGTAGTAATTTTAGGAGAATGACGTTGCAATTTTAGGCAGGAAGTTCTTCGTAATATGAGAATGAAGGAGAATTACAAGAATAAAGTCCTAATATTGCAAGTCATAGTCTTACTGGCGACCAGTCCAGGGTGTACCCCGTCTCTCGCCCAAAGGCAGCTGGGATAGGCTCCAGCATACCCGCGACCCTAATTTTCATTAGGGTCATTTTCCAAAATATCATCTCCGATCATCTCCCAACAGAAGAGCACTTTCAGTGGCAAATTACTATCACTGTCCTGGTCCACTGACAGACTGAGAGATCATTCCTCTCCCACGCCGTGTGGCTTTTCAACGCAACAGAGTGGCAGAGAGATAAGAAAACACACACACAAAGGACTGGACTTTTTACTTAATTATGTTTTATATTATTATGTATTGATATGTATGACATGGATTATTATGTATTTATTAATATTAATAATACAATGTATTTGTTTTATTTTATTTATTATTTATTTTTAAATAATATTATTTATTTATTTTTATTTATTTTTTATTTTTACATATTATTGTACTACAAATTGGAAGCGAACCGTTACGTATTATTTATTTATCTTTCTATCTCGCTAAGCTAAATTTCTCTTGGAGATTAATAAATATCTATAAATATTAATATTGATCTATCTAAAAATAAAGTGAAATTAGGACATTGATTTTAGGGGAAATATATATTTCTTCATTAATTCCGCATGCTTTGTGCCTCGACTGATTTGAAAATACCATCACTTGACAATAAATAGCTCGCCATAGACATAATCCTTATTGGCCGTTGATTGATTAGCCATTCGTCCCAAATGGAAACCCCAAAACGGCGCTACCTCTGGATGGAAACGCTAAAGTTAACTTTTGCATGACCTTTTGAAGATGTATCCGTCTTGAAATATTCATGTGCTTCCACCACACCAGGGTGCGGAGCCGCCATGACCGTGGCTAAGCGGTCCCTCCCCCTCGCTGGCTGACACCAGTCTTTACTGTCGCCGTGGCTAACCTTGACACGCTCGCAGGTGAGATTTTAATGGCCGCCTGCTAAATTCTCATCAGGTTTGCAGGCCAGGAGCCCCCTCATTGGCATGCGGGGGTTTATTTATACTGTAGTTCAATCCATCCCTCAGGCAGGAGGTACTTTGCTGTAGGCGAAAGTGTAAGAGATCACGTGGATGCAAAGGTTTGACATGCACCTTCGCCAAAGCATGGATGCCACGTTATGCGCTTTCGCATCATGACCTGATGTCCGTAAATGCACCTCGCCTCCTTGTCTGTGCTATTCATTCGGGGTGCGTGCCATGTTTATGGGCACCTTTGTCAAAGAGTGGGCACACAGCTGCAGATATCTGCTTGACGTCTCACTGCTGCAGCTCACTCTGTGTTGCAAGTAGTTGTTTTAAATACAAGTTTGAGTGAAAACGATTCCAAGATAAGTATCCCAATGAACACACTTGTCGTGAAAAGAGGCGGCCAAGTATGCACGTAATGGGACGCACCTTCTGTACTCCCACCTATATGAACAAACCTCCAAATACCGCCAACAACGCTTCAGTTACCCGCATATTAACCAAGCCGCTGCAACATTGGTACTATTAAAGAACTAAAAAACGACTTGAAGCAGGATATAAAACCATAACATGTTACTGCAGGTGTTTTAATGGCCGGCTTTCTAGGCAGGATAGGTGTGTCAGATTACATGCAATCATTGGCTGCCTCTTTTTAGCTGTTTTTATCTTTAGAATGCACAAAAAAGAGAGACACGTCTCACACAAGGATTGTGCATGACGGGCAAAGGTTTTCCTTTAAGAGATGGTTGGGGGTCAAAGCCCATCTGAGTGCAATGAAGTGTGAAAATCCGTCAACTGTGGTTAATAATAAAACATAAAAATACTGATATTAACATATGTATTCATTTGATTATGAATAATAATTGTATTGTAACATTATAAAAATGATACAATACAATAGTTATTAAGAAATGATCGATTAAATTAAAAAATACCAATATTAACATATTTACTAAGTTTATCATTTTAATTTTTACAACTAATTAATATACTGCAAAATGATTCAATAAAATAATTAAATTAATAAATATGTTAATATAAATATTTGTTAATTTAATTGATCATTTAATAATTATTTAATTGTATCTGGTTTTACAGTATATTCAATTAATTAATAACTAATTGAATAAATGTATAATATGTTAATATTACTATTTTTATGTTTTGTTATTAACCACAGATACAATAAAATAATTAATAAATAATCAATTAAATTAATACATATGTTAATATTGGTAATTGTTAATTTGATCATTTATTATTAATTATTTTAAAACATAATTCATAAAAATAAAATAATTAATAAATAATCATTTAAATTAATACATATGCTAAAATCTGTATTTATAATTTTAATTTTTAATTTATTAATATTTATTTTATTGTATTGTTTTACGGTATTTTAAATTAGTTAAGGCTGCACGGTGGTCGAGTGGTTAGCGTTCCCTTTTTTTCAATTTCTTTTAATTTTTCCAAATGATTGATGGCTTAGGTTTGCCTAATGCCGTGCTTCCCAGCTATTTTCGGTTATGCCCCCCCCAAAGGACTGAAATGTTTTCACGGCCCTCGATTTTAAATACTAATAATGAAAAACAGATGTATTTATCTGTAATCTACAGACTGAACTGGGATCTGAAACCAAGAAAATGCAACACCCCCAACCCCCTTTGCCGTCATCCAAACCGTGCCGTCCACCAACCAGTCAGCAGTTCATGCTGGAAATCAAACCAGTCTTCGCCACTGGTAACCAGGATGAACACTAAGGCTATATTTGTATTTCTTTTGTTTTGTTGTGGACTTCTGTTAAAGCTTTGCCTTTATTTCACACATGAAAGCATGACAGCATAAAGTGCCTGCGTCCATCAACTGCAACGCTAACAATTAGTCACGCCTCATTCCGCCAAGGTTATTGGACCAATCACTCGCTACAGGCGCAGGTAGTTATGTTAATGGCAACGGTGGGCGCAAAGGTCGCTCCTCGCCCTTACCTGGTGACCACGGTCATAGGTCAAGGATGTTGAATTATGTTGAGCATGCTGCGACACGCCGCTCGTATATTTCACACTTTCCATGTCTTGGAAAGGTCGGTGTGTGCGTGCGTGCGTGCGTGTGTGTGTGAAAATGCTGCACATTTACTGAAGCTGTTTTATTAGAGGCTGTCCTATTTACACCTTATATGTGTCGGTTTGAAAATAGATATAATCAAAATGTAAACATTTATTTAACAACAAAATATACATGATTATGTTTTTATAAATAAATATGGCATATAATATAAGTTGTATAATTTCACTAAATATTACATTTAAAAAAGAGCTACCTAATTCAAACGTCCTCGATATGTCTATATTGCCAATATTTTATTTAACTTTAATTTTTTTCAGTGAAATATAACAGAAATGTATCAATTCAATCTGTGGCCATTAAAATAAAGAAAACTTTTCATTACCACGTATCTGAACAGGCACTTAAAACAAAAAAGCTGACGTGAAACGCAGAAAATAATGAATACATAATAAGAACGTGATTTCATAAATACACTCTGATGGAAAAGGTACAAAAGTTATCTCATCAAAACACATTTATACTTATCTTATGTTATCTTACTTTAGAAACATATCAGCTAAATGCGTGCATACTGCTGCAAGCCGAAAGGAGAGGAGGCTCTTCAGAACAGGTTGAAGCAGATAGTGACGACTTCTTCTCCTTTTGCAAAAGATAAGTTCTTTGTCTCCTGCCTTCCTGTTGGTGTGCGTCCTGCCAGAGCTGCAACTCTGACACACTCCTTATCAAAATTTGTCAAGATCGGTTGACAAATTACCAGAATTTACATTTTGCACTGTTGGAACAGCGGTTCTAAGTAGTGCTTAAAACCCAGAACCCAGGACCCAGTCAGTCATGAGCGATGCCCCCTGCAACATCTGCACATAGCCGGCTGCCGTTTGACGCCCCTGCACAACCTGAACCTACAGTTTATTTTCCATTGAAGGAAAAAACACCTAGGTACATAATGGCGTCCCCTCTCCTGGGCCGTGTGGAAAACATCTCAGGTGGAATCTTCATGTCGTGCCATCAAAGTTTCATTGTTTGGAGCTCTCGTGCATATTTCAGGGCATCGGACGTCAGTGAGCACCAGTGACAGCCTTCATTCCGTGTTTTGACGGACAGACAATCGGATCATCCGGCTCAGGGCCGTTTAAAAAAAATAAAATATTACATTAATTTTACAGGCCGTGTTTATGTTATTTTTTAAATTGTCTTGAAATGTTAAAATCATAAATATTACCTCATGGGTGCACATTTAATAGCACATGACAGTGAAACAGAGCCCGCCACAGCACCGGAATCCTACCCTCTGGTGGTTTATTGGCTTTTTGTCACCATCGCTCTTTTGAATCAGTCAATCAATCAATTTATTCATTGACGCCAAAAGGGGCAATTAAAGCAGCAGCATGTACATATTAAAGACAAAAGAAAACAGTAAACATGAAATTTGGTTGGTTTGGTTGCATCCGTGGTGGTCTAGATTTACATTTTAAACAACCATTTACTGTACCTTGCAGTTGAAGGTGCCACTTTGAAGCTCTCATCCGATGTGATGCCTTCTCTGATTTTCATCTGGTATTCTGATGCATCTTTGGAAAATTCCACAACTTCTTAATTAAAGACAAAAACAGGCACAGGCAGGGAAGACTGCAGAACAAGAGCAGAGTTTCAATTATTTACAAGAACGACAGCGGAGGAGGTCCACTTTCTAACTTGTTATGCGCGCCGAACGTTGGCATGCAGCAGCAACCACGCTAAGCACGCAAACACAAACTCTTTATTGGTGCACACGCTAAATCAGGGGTCTCAAACTCAACTTACCTTGGGGCGGCTGGATGCAGAGTCTGGCTGAGGTTCGACCGCAGCCTCAAAAATGTTTAAAAATCCAATCTTCTCAAAGGTTTTTTTTTTTTTAACACAAAATAAGATAAACCAGGACACTGGTGTGCAAAACTAGTAAAAATGATCAGTTTTTCACTCACTGAAAAATGTTTCTCTGCTTGCATCAAGCCCGGTCGATGTCACACCCCTGAGAGCCATTACCCCACCGTGATTGGTTGGTACGTCAGCTCCGCACACAACACTGTAAAAAGTGCCATTCATACAAAACTTGAGGGCCACACTAACATTAAACTTTCATATTAAGGTGGGGTCCACAAAATATCATCTCGCAGGGCCGCAAGTTTGAGACCCCTGCACTAAATGCTAACATGAAGTATTGAGTTGCTAACGTGTGCCACAAAAAAATAATTTTTATTCAGCATCGAGGACAAGATACCTGAATGATAATGTCACAATGAGTGGCAGTGAGATCGTAGCACTCACTAAACGTCCAATCAGATCCTTGACGCCGCTCTATCCAGCAAACCCAGTGACCCTAGTAAAGATAAGCAGCATAGAGGATGGATGGATATTCCAAATTTTTCAAATTTCTCTGTAAATATACTTTGTAAATATTGTTTTCGCAATATTATGACTTTATTCCCATAATAGCCAATACAAGAAAAATCCAATCAACAATCCCACAATATATTGACTTTTTCCACAACCTAATTTTCTTTGATTTCATATATCATGACATGTTTTTCAAAATAACGCTATAATACTAAAAGATTGTTTCCTCATATTACAAGTCTATTTTTGCAAAATGTGATTATTTTTCTTGTTGAAATAGATATTTTTCCCCTAATGTTTACTTTATTCTTGTGAAATTACAGCCGTTTTTCCCAGTTTTGCTGTTTGTTGAATTTTGCAACAATTTAAACTAAATTTTTTGTCAATTTTGACTTAATTGCCATGATATTTTGACCTTCTAGTCCTAAAATATTTTTTTGTGCAACTTAGTGTGTTCAACATTACAACTTTATTGGCTGTTTTATTTGTTTTTCCTAATATTACGAACTTAAAAATAGATTTAATATTTCAGCCTTATGCTACTAAAACGCTAAATAAATAACAAATAAAAAAACTTTTTGTGAACTTTTAACCTTAACATCACACCTAAAATTCCGACTTGTTCTGATTTGATAAAACTGCAATTTTTTCCATTTGTCCTGCTTTTTTTTTTAGTTTTCTTGTTTTAAATAAAAACATTTGGCCAAAAAAATGTACACATGAATTTCAACACGTGCTAATGAATTGTTAATTAGCGCGTAATAAGGCGTGTATTCTGACATGAGCATGTGTGTTGTTTATTGAAGGAAGAAAAGCAAACACTCACGCCGCTGTAAGACGTGGCCGGTCTTAGCGCTCAGTGAAAGTATCAGCACTCACTTCTTCCTCTTCTCTTGTTTCCGTGGCAACCAGACGGCCCAGCAACGAGGGGTGGGGCTACAGCGGCTCTGAACTTTCTGACCGCACTAATGAAAATGCTGCAGGACGTCTTCCCCGGATTGTACCTTCAGTTTCTTGTCAGCTCCTCTCTCCCAACTTTCTAATTCTTCCTCGGCTTCTCGTTTCTCCGTTGCCATTTTTCTGCGTCCTCCTTTGTCTAATAATTTTCCTTCTTCTCCTTCTTTATCTTCTTTGTTTCCTTCTTCACTTCTCTGTTCTTCATTCCCTTCTTGTTCTTCTCCTTTTGCTTTGTTTCCTCTTCCTTCTCCTCCGCCTTTTACTTTTTTCATTAGTCTAATTATTTTCCTCTTTTTCCGTCTTCTTCTCCTTTTGTCCTCCTCCCTTTTTTCTGCTGCTTGTCTTTTCTTGTTCTTTTTTGTTTCCTTTTGCTTCCCCTTTTTCTTTTTGTACTTCTTCCTTCTTGTTCTTATTTTTCTTTTTCTCTTCCTTTGCCTTCTTCTTCATTTTCCTTGTTCTTTTCCTCTTCTTTTTACTTCTACTTGTTTTCTTTTCTTTTCATTCTTTTTGTTCTTGACCTTCTTTCTCTCTTTCATTTCCTCCTCCCTCCTCATTTCTCCTCCATCCTTTCCTACATTGCCTTTTTTTCTTTCATTTTCTTTCACCTCCATCTTTTGCACTTTTTTTTGCTTTTATATTTTCTCATATTTCTTCGTCTTCTGCTAAATGTAAAGCCATCACACTGGCGGGCATGCCAATGCACATTATTGTCATCGTTTGGTAATTAGTCAGCATTATGACCGCAGGACATTGCTGTACTTTCAGATTATTTTCCAAGGCGTGGTAATTTCTAATTACAGGTTTGACACATTTTGCTTGAGACGAGCGGCTGTCTAATCTTCTGCGCGCATGGCCGCTATTAAAAAACGATTCCATGCTGGTTGCTTATTAAAAATACACATGTCTTAGAGGTGACATTGCTATGCATGCACAGCACTACCTACTTAGCACAGTTGTAGTAAACTGACCCTAAATTGCAGCAGATTATGTACGTCTGCATTGCTTTTTGGAAACTATTACTGCCTAAAAACGATACTCAATATTAGGGATGTCCGATACCCAATATAATATCAGTGGGCCGATGATATCGATATCATAAAAATATCGGACATCACTACTCAGTGTACATGTAAGATGCATTTAGGGGACAGTAAATCCCAAATGTGACACCACGGTGGCCTTTTGTTGTGGCCAGTCTAAGGCACATCTACAGTGGTGTGAAAAACTATTTCCTGACTTTTTATTCTTTTGCATGTTTGGCACACTTAAATGTTTCTGCTCATAAAAAATAGTTAACTATTAGTCAAAGATAACATAATTGAACACAAAATGCAGTTTTTAAATTAAGGTTTACGTTATTAAGGGAGGAAAAAACTCCAAATCTACATGGCTCTGTGTGATGTCCGACCATCTGTTGGTCAACTCAAGCTAAAGCGATCTTGGGTGCTGCAGCAGGACAATGACCCAAAACACACCAGCAAATCCACCTCTGAATGGCTGAAGAAAAACAAAATGAAGACTTTGGAGTGGCCTAGTCAAAGTCCTGACCTGAATCCCATTGAGATGCTGTGGCATGACCTTAAGAAGGCGGTTCATGCTAGAAAACCCTCAAATAAAGCTGAATTACAACAATTCTGCAAAGATGAGTGGGCCAAAATTCCTCCAGAGCGCTGTAAAAGACTTGTCGCAAGTTATGGCAAACGTTTGATTGCAGTTATTGCTGCTAAGGGTGGCCCAACCAGTTATTAGGTGCAGGGGCAATTACTTTTTCACACAGGGCTATGTGGGTTTTGATTTTTTTCTCCCTAAATAATAAAAACATTCATTTAAAAACTGCATTTTGTGTTTACTTGTGTTATCTTTGACTAATATTAAAATGTGTTTGATGATCAAAAACATTTTGTGTGACAAACATGCAAAAGAATAAAAAGTCAGGAAGCGGGCAGTTTTTCACACCACTGTATGCAATAACCATGCTGTCAAATCAGCGTCCTTATTTGCCAAACTTGTGAGGTGGGTGGATTATCTCGGCTTAGGGGAAGTGCTCACTAACAGATTTAGACAGATTTGTTGATATTTGAGAGAAAGAGGCCTTTTGTTTACATAGAAAAAATTTACCTCTTTGAGTTGAGCTCATGAAAGGTGGGAACAAAAGCGTTTACATTTTTGTTGATTGTTTTGTGAGATTTCACATTTTGAAAATAACAGCCTCTCCTAATTATCGCCTTCTTCCAATTAACACCGCATCCTTTTTGTGTTTGAGTTCAAGTTTATGATTGGACAATTTACAATTACTCAAATTAACATCCGCTTGGACTTTTGAACAGCTGGCTGGCATACAAGCGCTGCTCAATAAAGTAGAATATGACTACAAGTTCATTTATTTCAGTACCTTCATGTAAAAAGTGAAACACACAAACTGACATATGTCCGAGAGAAGCGTGAAGGGCTGTAAAACTTCCTGGTCGAAGGCTGCACTGACCTTGGACCAACACCAGCAGATGACATGGCACCCCAAACCATCACCGAGTGAAAACTTTTCACTGGACCTCAAGCAATGAGGATTCTGTGCCTCTCCTTTCTTCAAGATTCTGGGACCTTCATTTCCGAAACAAATGCAAAATTACCACTCAGCAACAGTCCAGTCCTTTTTGTCCTTGGCCCAGGTGAGACGGTTCTGGTGCTGTTTTTTGTTCAAGAGTGGCTTGACACAAGGAATATGACAGCTAAAAGCCATGTCTTGTATGTGTCTGTGCGTGGTGGCTCTTGAAGCACTGACTCCAGCTGCAGTCCACTTTTTGTGAATCTCACCCACATTTTTGAATGGGTTTTGTTTCACAATCCTCTCCAGGGTGCGATTATACCTATTGCTTGTACACCTTTTTTTTAATCACATATTTTTTCCCGTACGCTTTTCTGTTAATATGCTTGGACAGAGAGCTCTGTGAACAGCCAGCTTTTTTAGCAATGACCTTTTCTGTCTTGCCCTTCTTGTGCAAGGTTTTAATAATTGTCTTCTGGCAACTGTCAAGTCAGCAGTCTTTCCCATGATTGTGTTGACTACAGGACTAGACTGAGAGACCATTTTAAGGCCTTTGCTTTAATTTGTTTCTTAGAATGGGACACTAGGTGAACCTTTTCATAACATTCTTATTCTCTCAGATACTGAATGTGAATACAATTCCTAAATGCATCATTTTTCAAATAATATTCTAATTTATTGAGCAGCACCTGTATTTATTTAGCTCTGTATGCACGTTTTAGTTGTTGGTGTGAAACTTATGCGTTTTAAACTGAACTAATGAGCACTACTAATCTGAGAATTTCTGGGTTACATGGTTTTTTTTATTATTAGAGTCATGTAAACATTAAATAGCACCCCTAAGGTCACCTTTACATTTGTATTATCCAATGTACTAGACATAATAAAACGTATACCATAATGTCTAGTGTATAAGGTGCACGGGTGTTTAAGATGCGGCGTTTGACGATATCTACATATATTAGCTGCACCGGACTATCAGCCACACATGTCCATGTCAAAAAATGGCGTATTGTGGCGCACACAAGTCAGCGAGTATGGAATCACAGCACTGCCAAAATGAAAAGGAAACATATAAAGAAACCATCTTTCCATTTTGTCCTTGCTTTTTCTGTATTGTCTTTTCCCTTTTGTCGTTTCTTAGCCCGTATTGTATTTTCCATGTGCTTGTTGCCATTGCATTTGTTTGTCATTGTAGACTAGTTCCATCCAAACTGTTTCTCTCGGCAGCTGAGCCGATGTGAACTCGGAAACGTTTGCGCTAAGTATGTGCATGGTGGCGTGATAGTCATGTTACTTCCCGTCCATGACATTTCTTAGGCCAACGCGCACTCAGAGCTGCATTTAACCATAGCGGCTTCATAGCCACGGCAAGCAGGAATTGTGTAATCAAGTATGGACTACTCTCCCCGGCACAATGACGGCAAAGGCCTTGTGCGGGTCATTGTTTTGGGCCACTCAACACAGCTCACTAAGCCACTAAACTCGCTCTGCAGAATAGTGACTTTCCTGTTTTGTACAATTTCCTAAACTTCTGGTTTGTGTACAATACTTGCTCTGCTGGCAATTGTGTCATCAGTGTAACATTACTGACACCGGTGTAAAGTACTACATATCACTGTCAGTGCGTCATATGAATGCCTAATATTTGTGGTTTACTTTTTATGGTTAAAGGCTTAATCTTGGCAAAAAAAAACAAAAAAACCCAGCATGATTGATTTTTTTCTTATATTTTGAACAATCATGATAGTGTGAAGCCCCAAAATCTGAAGTGCAAAGTGGCAAGGGTTGACTGCATAATGTATTATTCGGCATTAAAAAATGGAAAGTTCTCTGCAGCAGTGTTGTCTTCGGACAACGCTATCACCTCTTCATACCTTTCCGCATTAATAACACATGTAGCCTTTTAAAGACTGTATGATGTGATTCCGATAGCGGCTGTTGGCGCTTATAGATGTCCCTTCCTGGTGGGCGCCCCTCCGCCTCCCGCATAACTCTGCCTTGTTGATAATTAAAACCCACCAGTGGCGATCTGAAATCAATACGTTGCATGCTAAACACCACCGGCGTGGGCCGCCGTATCGCATCCGCGTGGCCACGTCCTCGCCGGCGCCCATCAGTCTGAAATAACAGCAGGCCGTAAACTCCACTTTATGTCACGGAACCCATCGCCCCCATCCTCGGACCCAAGGCTGAGGCATCGCGTTGGGGAAATGTTGATCCGCCGCTTGTTGCCGCCGTGAATCACGGCAGATGAAATCAATACACGACGGTAAACGGCGGCCGTGCGGAGACCTCCCGCGGCTTCGTGGCGGCCAGCACAGCGAGGGGCAGGATAACCCTGCAGCTGCACGCCCCCAAACCAAACTCATGAATTCCTAATGAAAGGATTTTGAAAATGTGTACTCTCATTTATAATTCTGCAAAATGTAATCAACTGGGGTAAAAAAACGCACACTTTTGTCTGTTTTGTCACGTGACTTTAATGACAACATGGTGTCATCAAGGGACTTCAGGCGTGAACGTGTGCTGGTTATATTACCGCGCAGATTCTTATTCATTAATCCAATTTGAGTGGAAAGCTGCAGACTTGATACACTGCAGCTGGCATCAGCAACCTGCGTGTCATAAAACACCAAAAGTGCTTTTATTAATCCTCATTGTGTGTGTGTGTGTGTGCGTGTAAATACACGCTAATGAGATGTTTGCGTGTGTGTGTGTGACTCCAAGAAGCGCTCTTGTGTACTTTATCCACTTTGTGCATGTACACTGTACCTCTGCACTTATCCCACATAGTAGACGCCATTCATCACATGCAACGTAACACGAAGGAGGGAGTCTCACGTTCAAAGAGACAAATCAATACAACCGAGAAAAAAAGAGAAATGTCTGACTATCCACGGTGACAGGCTAATATATAGAAAATAAAACCTATATCCTGTATGCATAAAAAAGAAAATGACTATATCAGGTTTTTAAATATAAGGTCAATTGATACCAATTTTGGATATGAGCCATAACCACATCATGAAAAGTCTTTTAATCACAGTAGCGGAGCGAGTCAGAATTGCAAGAAGGAAATTTACCAGAAGCAAGTTGAAATACCAACATTTAAAAACATTTTTTTTACAAGAATAAATGCATGAAGAAACTCATATTGTTAGGAAAAAGAATGTTTTAGTAGCATAGAGTTGCAATATTGAAAAAGAAAACAATTGTTCAATTATCATGAGAAGTAAAATAAAAAGGTAAACTAGGTTTAGGTTGGGAAAAACAGTAGTATTGTGGGAATTAAGTCATCATTTTACAAAAAGAGCATTTACAAAGATCGTTTAAGAATAAAGTTGAAATATTGGAGACATTTAAAAAAGGGGGAAAGTTGGAAGTTGATACTAATTATACACTTTTTCTGTCCATACAACACAGCTGAGGTGCCGTTTTGTCCTGGAATACACTCCATGTAACTTTTTAGCATATCTGCCTGTGTTGCTTTGCCAACTATCAACGTGGACCCTGCATCCTTTTATTTCAGTATGTGGCCCTCGCGGGAAAAAGTGTCATACGACTGTGATTCTTGTCACCGATGCTCTTTACCTTTTGTACTTTTTGTGTCCTGGGGACTGTCCAAACACCCAATCATCTTGGCCGGTAGTCAGCGTGCCGCCTCTTCCGCCGTGTTTTCCATGCTTGAGTGCTCCGTTACTGCCTCCTCCATGACATCCCATCCAAAATAATAAAGTCTACCTTACACCTTACGGATGTAGTATCAGGCGAAACGCAGTGTACAGTATCAGGTGTTCCTCAAAGCTGGGTTGTGTAGTTACTGCATGACATCTGACACAATGCTCCTGCACTTTTGCATTGGCTAATTGTGGCTAATTGTGGCTAATGGTGGGATAGGATAATGCACACCGTTGGGATTTGCTGCTTTACGGTTCTGTGTGATGTCACTGCTGAGTGTAATGGCTCCCCTAGTGGTGGAATCGGCAACTTAGGGTACGCAACACATACATAGGACACCTACTACTACTACTAGGGAGGTCTAATAAATAACAACTCGAAACACTTAGCGTTACCATTTTTTTTTTACAAAACAAGCGCCGCAACGCATGCTGGGAAGCCAGAAGCACACCCATTTCCCAGCATGCTAAACTTTGGTGACCCCTGATTTAGACAAAACAATCAAACAAGCGGGTGTCCTGAGCGTTCCGTTTTGGATAAATGGTGGCTGGTTCACAGCAGTAACGAGCGGCGGGACGAACGTCTTTCATCACGTCCCATCACGTCCTCCATCCTGTCCCCTTCTCCGCTTCGTTTCTCCTCAGCTGTGCCACTGTTCAAGTCTTTTGTTTTGACGCCGGCGCTTCATCTCTTCCCCATGTTCAAAACAAAAGCTGAAAAGTGGCGCCGCCTTCCGTGGCGGCGAATTGTCATCGTCGAAGGAATTAGTCATGCCGAGGCTTCTCGGAAAGGTAACGGCTGCGGAGCAGGTAGGGAAGACAAATTGGAAAAGGAAAAAGGGCATTCCTTCCCCACGTCTTTTGCAGTTTGAGGGATGGCTTTGAAAAGTTATGGCTCTCAATGACGATTTGTAATGAAAAAAAAAACACTAACAGCTGTGGCTGTAGGCAACCCCGAGTGTTTCTGCATGGAGCTCCACTTTCCAAAGCCATACATGACCTTAGCTCACTCCCCAAAATCTTTCTTGCCAACGTCTCCGAGGAGAGACCAATGTTCTATGCAACTCCACTCCTCCATTCTTTTCTGCTCCAAACCTCTTCATCCATTCTACAGAATCCTAGGCAGCAGCACGACGGCTTTCTGGGAGAAGCTGAAGAAAAAGCACCCTAACTTCAGCAGAGAGCAGTGAGTGCTACCAATCATGAATGTTCTACTCCAGGCGAGTGACAATACATTTTCTATAGATAGTCGAAAAATGTTTAAAAAATAAATATAATAAAATAATCTTCTACTACCACTACTACTACTGATAATAATAATAAAAAAATACTAAAATACATTATGCAAATAAGTAAAAAATGGAATATATGAATGAATATATGACAATAATAAACAAATAATAAAAATTAATAATAACAATAATTTTGAAAATGTCCGATATGCCAATATTGTCAAACTGTCAGTTTCCAATTCCGACATCTACCGATACCACCATGCTTCTATGGGGGCTGTTTTAAGGTAATTAGGTAGGTAATTACTAATTAAATGAGTAATTGATCAATAGGAGGATAGGTTTAGTAAGACGGATTAATAGGGAGGGAGAGCAATGTGATTTTTGTCACGGGACCCATAATCCCCTGCTGCACAAATATATGAAACATGAAAAAAGAAAGTATGAAAACAAAGATACTCTTTGAAGAGAAGTTGCTATCACTGCATGGTGACACTTCCAGAGGATGACAAGCCTTCTTTAAGGAGACTCTAAGTATGGGAGTACATTGGGGGAACTTGTAGGTACATGAAAAAGCACTCAGCCATTTGCCGTCTTCCCCTGCTGTGAATTTGATTATTTTTCGGGTTATTACTAGGGAATCGGATCATTTTTATGCCATTATCTGGTCGGTGGGCCGATATTATCGAACATCGCTAGTCAAGTTAAATGCTCGGTGCTTACCCGAGTAAAACCAACCCAAACAGTGACTCCTTTGAATCGATTTATTATGAATTAGCGTTGCTGCATCTTGTCGTGACAGCCAAACTCGCGGTAACCTTACAGTGGAGAAACGTCCTTTTATCCGCCGCTGCGCTAAGATCTTGTTCTTGTTTACAGCCGCGGCCTGCAGAGTTGTTGCAAGAATACCGAGGGATCTTTGAGCATGTCGGAAAAAGTTTGAAAAGTCAGGAGATGTTGCATTTAAAAGCAGTTTTCTGTCTAGTGACGAACACAAACATAACCCCCGCATCCTTCCTCATCACTGCCGTGTTCTAACTACACTCCAGGCAAGTCCACCCGTCCCCAGTCGGTCCCACGTCACCCGGGGGCCTGCGTGGATGTGACGCTCTGTGACGCCGCCGTGCGTTAGCTTCCTCTTTGACGCCGAACGCACGTCTGATCCAATGGGCTGGCAGCCGCCACGGCAACTAGGGTAATTATTTACAGCAAGCCTTGTCACACCTGCTAAAAATATCTCGCATAGCCTCCATGCTCGAGCTCCCTCAAGCTTTTCACAGACCGGGGAAGAGCGAAGTCGGTAGGCTGGCCGAGAAGAGATCTTTTCTTCCCGGGTTACCTCGTAAATAAACAATATGTGACTCTTTTTAGCTCAAAAACTGCGGCCTTTTTAGATTTAGAGTCTCTTGTCTAACTTGCATCTTTGGGAATGTGGGAGGAAACGGGAGTGCCCGGAGAAAACCCACGCACGCACGGGGAGAACATGCAAACTCCATACAGAGATGCCCAACAGAAATTCGAACCCTAACCTCCTGACTGCGAGGCCAAAATGCAACCCACTCAATCACCGTGCGGTCCAAACTGATCAGTTTTTGTATATTAGAGATTTTTTTGAACAACTAGAATACAAATGCTGGAGTTACAGTATACACTGCAGTTTTTGTATTTGAATTATTTGACTATTAAAAATGTGAGCAAAATAATTTTAATAATTGGGAACTGGTTATTTTGGTATTTCAATAGATTTATTGCTTTTTAGGACAAACATGGGCTAGAAACACATAAACAAAATAACTGTTATGCAACCACCGACTTGTTACTTTTTTCTGATTTAATAGTTTTTTCGGTCTAAACCATGGACTAGCACAAAAATGAGGATTACTATAATTTAGCAATTGATATTATAATATTATTTTCTATTTTTTGTATTTTAATTGTATTCAGAAACCAGAAAAAATATATAAGTAGATAGTTTGTATCTGACTTTTATTATTTAAGTACGTGTGTTTATTTATAAATAAAAATGGACTAGAAAAACATGAGAAAAAGAACTTAATATTATTTTTTGTATTTTAATAGATTTTGGGGGGGTAAACCATAATTTAGAATAAAAAATAACATAACTGCGATTTAGCAACTGATGTTTTAACATTGTATTATTTTGTTTTTCTTCCCCACAGACTAGCAACTGACTTTCATTAATATTTTTTTCTATGCTGACATATGTTTGACTAAATATAAGTCTAACCCAAAAATAAGGTTGAGTTAGAAAATGACTGACTGACTTGTTGTGTGAATGCCTCCTGGCATTCACACATATAATATTATTATTATTGAAATGCCGGATTGTAGCAACTCTGGCTGAATCAACAGCGCCTCCGCTGGTTGCAGCCAGTAGCGCGCTCCATTTTGCCTCAATGGCTTCAATAAAAGATATAAATCGTGTTTATTATGCTTATCCCCAAAGTTCACCTGCTGTATGCTGCCAGACGTTCTCAGTGTGTTTAGTCCTAATAGAGACAACTTATTTGCATGTCATTGCATCACCGACAGCTTTATTTTCAAGGTAAGATGGCCGATCCCAAGGCGCACATCCTTGTGAAACTTTGAAGTCTTTCTTGAGTCATGTTTAGTTTGACAAACATTAAACACAACGATTCAGCTAAAAAAAAAAAAAAAAAAAACAAACAATTGATCTCTGACGCAAAAGCTTCTACCGAAAAAAATCCATCTCTGGCACTTGGAAGCGTATCGATCCGAGCCGCTTCGGCTCAGCCGTGTATCATTTGATTTGAGGCCAGTTCATCACATTTCTGTCACTTCGCCGGTCACCTTGACGCCCGTCCGTGTGATGAGCAGTCAAGTGGTTTCAAGGCGCGGCGCGGAGGGAAACAAGGATGTGCTTTTAGCGAGAAACAAATGACATCGTTAGAAGGGATGGAAAAGAACACAGAGTTGAAAGCGCCACATAAGGTGGAACTGTCATTTCAGGATGATAATGTGATCTCTAGCGCCCCTAAAGGTCAGAGGCGGTAGAACCAGCATCCTCGACGCGTGCTGTTGATTGGTTTCTCCGGAGTGAAATATCATCTTGTTTATGTGCCAATGAGGAAATCCAATAAGGTTGATTAATTACAAGAAAGTGCACTGCAGGAGCAGGGTGACGTATTTACAACAGTATATTTTAGCAATGCTGAATTTTCAAGGGAAATAGCATATAAAGCGAACTTGGGTATACTTTAGAGTAGTCAGTGTAGAGCTTGCATTGCAACACTCAGCCATTATTGTCCAAATAAAACACAAGAGAGTATGCCGCACATGTTCAGATTTTGCCCTTGGTGTGAATATTGAGTGTGAGCACACTTGTTATCTAGCACTGCCTTAATCCTCTTGGGCATAACTGGTAAACCTAGTAGACATTAGACACCTTAAGCTTGACGATGCCCCACAGCCTTCACCTTCCTCAGAAAGGCTTCGGTCATCTTGTAGGTGTGGTTGGGGCCCTTATGTTGAAAAACAGTTTCAAAACGTCACAGCGCTAGTTGGATGTCATGTTTCACTGCAGTGAACCACAGGTCCTCCAGCGCCAGCTGCACTCATGCGTCCCCGTGCTGTGACACTACCACCACAGGACTTGACTGACTTGACAAGGCACAATTCTCTTGGCCAAAACACTACACAAGCTGTACACTGACATTTCTAAAGTATATCCAAATGTACTTTCTATATTACTGTCCCTTGACAAGATATACAGTATGCCACAACACTTAAAAAACATTTGTTAGTCTTGTCTTTACAGACAAATGAAATTGCCGAGATCTAAGGATAAAGTGTGTCTGATGTCACTTTGATGTCCCAATCAGGAAGACAACGCATGATATGCTGCATGCTGTCATGTCTCAGTAAACTCGAGAAGAACATTCATGCTGTGCTTCACAATGCCACAGTACGTAGAATCTTGGAACGTATGTTTCAATCGACAAACTGCAGCTCCCCAGTTGTTGGCAGCATTTGTGCAGCCACCAGACACCATTGCAACCATGCTGGACTGTCGGCAAGACAAAACAATCTTGCTACTCTCACTTGTCTTGCCAGATATTTATAACATAATTCCCTGCCATAAACCACAGCTCCCCAGTTGTTGGCAGCACTCGTGCTTCTCCCAAACACCCCGCCACCATGCTCGACTGTCGGCAAGACACAACAATCTTGCTACTCACACTTGTCTTGCCAGATATTTATACCATGATTCCCCGCCATGAACCACAGCTCCCCAGTTGTTGGCAGCACTCATGCAACTCCCAGACGCTACAGCCACCATGCTCGACTGTCGGCAAGACACAACAGTCTTGCTACTCTCACTTGCCTTGCCAGATATTTCTGACATAATTCCCCACCATGAACCGCAGCTCCCCAGTTGTTGGCAGCACTCATGCAACTCCCAAACACCACCGCCACCATGCTCGACTGTCGGCAAGACACAACAATTTTGCTACTCTCACTTGTCTTGCCAGATATTTATAACATAATTCCCCACCATGAACCACAGCTCCCCAGTTGTTAGCAGCACTCATGCAACTCCCAGACGCTACAGCCGCCATGCTCGACTGTCGGCAAAACACAACAATTTTGCTACTCTCACTTGCCTTGCCAGATATTTCTGACATAATTCCCCACCATGAACCGCAGCTCCCCAGTTGTTGGCAGCACTCATGCAACTCCCAAACACCACCGCCACCATCCTCGACTGTCGGCAAGACTCAACAATTTTGCTACTCTCACTTGTCATGCCAGTTATTTCTGACATAATTCCCCACCATGAACCGCAGCTCCCCAGTTGTTGGCAGCACTCGTGCTGCTCCCAGACACCACCGCCACCATCCTTGACTGTCGGCAAGACACAACTCGCTCTTTTGTTGCCAGATATTTAGACAACAATGACTGTGTATTGACCCATTTTTGTAAATCTATACTGGGCTCATTGTTGTTGATGCTGTACTGTGGTGGTCTGTGACAGGTTGTCGAGTTATAAAGTGAAACGGGGCCTCGGGTGTTTGTCATCGCGGAAGCCATCAGGTGTTTGGGGGAAAGGAACACGGTGCTAATACAGTACGTGAGAATATTCCTCTCAAGCAACATCGGCGTTTCTGTAATGCCGCATGACAGCAATCATCTCGCTGCGTATTTACTGGACCATCTTTTTATTCACTCATGATGCCTGGAGGTCAACAAGCCTCTGCAGATAAACACTTTTTCCAGATGACAGCTACGATTCCTCCAAGCTTCTCACGCCTTCGCTCAGTTAATCAGCATTCAGCGCTATAGTGCCGCTTCCCTCGCTAAAGAGAGCGGAGAGGAAAACAACACATGATTCCAGTGGGTCTATTGGAGGAAGAAAAACAACAAACTTTTGATTTGAAAATAAGACACACCTTCATCCTCTTTTTGTCAATCGCACTTTGGGGGCTAAAAACATCCCCGCTTGTTTACATCAGAAAGAAAGCAGTCTGGTGTAAGCCTTTTTGAAGTCACCCCAACCCAACAACAACCCCAATGGCATAGGCTCCTTTTCTTTGATACGTCGATCAGGCTGACAAACGGCGCTTATCTCCCCGTGAGACAGAGAAATGAATCCAACCGACTCCTCCTCTTCCAACAGTCCGATTGCACTCGATCCATACGGGCCAAACCCTGAGAGTCCTTTCAAGAGTTTATCAGATGTGTGCCTTGGATAAGGCTCTATTGAGAGGGGGATGGCGAGTCCCCTGTGTGGGGTAGACCCGCACATGGACCTCATCCGTGATACGATCAGATTGCTTTCATGATTCACTTCAACCTTGCACTCTGGGACCAAAGTCCTGATATCTTGATAGGCGATCAATTCGTTGGTCACTTTGGTGTTTTGTAAAAATGTTAGTACCCCATACTTAAAATGAGCACTTGTGCTGCTTTTGTTTTTGAGTTTTTACAGTTATTACCGTGTATCTCAAAGTTCACCCAATCTCCTATTTGCTCCAAAACAGTCCCCATCCGTTTGTGCAGTTTTGTGCAATTAAAAGGCCTGTTTGTGCATACTTTTTGAGTTATTAAAGAATTAAGTGTCCGGCGGTTACATAATCAGCCCCCCGACATGCTTGGAATGAAACCAAAATAGTTTTTCTCCTTCTTCGTTTGTGCTGTATTGTGCTAGTAAAATGCATTTATTGTGTTTTCCTCTACTCCCTGAGCCACAACCTTATCGTGGTGGAGGAGTTTGCGCGTCCCAATGATCCTAGGAGCTAAGTTGTCGGGGGCTGTGATGTCCCTGGATAGGTCACCCAAAACAAACAGGTCCTGGGGGAGGGACCAGACAGAGAGTGGCTCAAAAGACCCCAAAGATTGGTGCGGCGTCTGCAGTGATGCGGACTCTGCACCGGTCTGTGGTAGTGAAGAGAGAGCTGAGCCGAAAGGCAAAGCTCTCAACTTACCGGTCGATCTACGTTCCTACCCTCACCTATGGTCATGAGTTTTGGGTAGTAACCGAAAGGACAAGATTGCGGGTACAAGCGGCCGAAATGAGTTTTCTCCGCAGGGTGGCTGGGCCGTCCCTTGGAGATAGGGTGAGAAGCTCTGTCATCGGGGAGAGACTCGAAGCACAAACGCTGGAGCCAGACGCACTGAGAGGAGCCAGATGAGGTGGCTCGGGCATCTGAACAGGATGCCTAACACGTCCAACCGGTAGGCCTCCAGGAAGACCCAGGACACGTTGGAGATACTATGTCTCTCAGCTGGCCTGGGAACGCCTTGGCATCCGCCGGGAAGAGCTGGACGAAGTGGCCAAGGAGAGGGACGTCTGGGCTTCCCTGCTTAGGCTGCTTGCCCCGCGACCCGACCTCGGATAAGCGGAAGAAAATGGATGGATGTGTTGTTTGTAGAGTAGCGGCAACATATGCAGATGGGGAATTATGTTGTTTGTTGGAATGCCTCTTCTTGTACAACATCGCACACATTCATCTCCAGGCACTTTACCACTCAGTGTACTTTATGCACTACACTTTATGCTAATTAAATAAGAACTCAATGGGTATTGCTTTCTCCGTGATAGCAAAACCTCTACTTGACTTCCTGTCCTTCAATTAGCATGTTTGGTTTGGGAACTTGGTACATCTCTGTTCCGTACCGGATGTTTCCCTTTCAGACGTAAATGTTAGCACCTGGCAAAACGCTGACGTTGCCAAGAAAGTACGCGACTTAAGGAAGCAGGGGAAAATTCAAGACACTTAAAGGGACGACTGGAGGAAACTGAAGTCCTTGTAACTTATTGCTTAATTTACAATCATAAATTACAATTCTATCCTACTTCTCCTCTCTAGGGTTGTGGGTTGGCTGGAGTCTATCCCAGCTGACTTTTGGGCAGTGTACACCCTGGAATGGTCACCAGCCATATAGACACATACAAGCAGCTATTCACCCTCGCATTCATACCTATGGACAATTTACAATCTACAGTTAACCTAAAAAGCATATTTTTCAAAAGGGGGATGAAGTCAAAGTAACTGGAGAAAAAAAAACCACACACGAGGAGACCATGGAAACTCCACACAGAAATGGAGCTACCAACCCAGATCTTCCAGATCTCATGACTGCGTGGCTGACATGCTTACCACTGGGCTACCGTGCAACCCCAGAAATGACTTAGTCAGTGAAAATGTGGCAAACAGATGGCAAGCTGGTTGGATAGTCACCGGTGAGCGTGGAGTCGCTCACACCAGGGATGGGCAAACTTTTTGACTCGAAAGAGCTACTGTTTCCTCACTGACTCGAGCGGCACAGCATTTAAGCAGTAAATCGTAATATTCAAGTAAAGCGGATGTCACGGGATTAGACCTTAGTCGTACCGCTGTATAAGCGCTCAACCTTTTGGAAAAAGTAACGTCTTATACGCAAGAAATTACTGTAAATCAGTAGGTGCAATATAGTTTTCACTTTTGAAGTATTTTTTTCTTTGAACTTCCTAACTAATCTCATCTCGTTTTTTTGTCGTAAACCCAATCTCATGTATCTTCTTGTCTCGTGTTTTCTACTTTCTACTTTATCCTAAACCTAACCTAACCCCAACCCCAGCCCTAAACCCTAACCCCTAAAATTAAGCTTTTTTTAAATCAGTGATTTAACGATTAATAAAAAGGTTAAAAGGGTTGAAAATGGAAAAAGATTGAAAAAGATTGAAAAATGCCAAAAAACATAAAAAGATTAAAAAAATTAAAAAAGATTAAAACAATAAATATGAATAAAAAGATTAAAAATATTAATAGGTTTAAAATTATAAGTCAAAATGTGATTGGGACAGATGATGCAGAATAGGGACTCTTGTAAATATGTATGTATGTATATTCTGGCACAATAGAACTTTGTGATAAAGAAGAGCTTAGTAGATAGGTTACTTCCGCTCTTTCTCATTTGGGAGTTGGATTTTGGCAGTGCCACATCCTTGTTGTTTCTACAGAGGATTTTTTTGACTAAGGTGTGCTTGCCTGAAGAAGGCCCAAGGCGGCCGAAAGGTTGCGTCTGCACACCAGGAAACCCTGATAAGGTCTCTTTTAGTTAAAAAATATATTTTGTGAATTTTTTTTTTTTTTTCTGTTTTTTGGTTTGTTTTAACAATAAGTTGTGGTGGTGAAAAAATTCTATAAAACCCTTTCAATTTTTTTTTTTTTACAAAAAATAAAAAATTGAAAAAAGATTACAAAATAAAAAAAAATAATAACAAAATATTTAATTATTACCAGGATAGTGTTCCATCATGAACCCAATGGATGGGGGTTGGATGCTGGTGCAGTATGCGAGGCGTCGTGCCCGTACTCGCACAAATAATTTTGCACCATGGTGAGGTTGCCCGGGGGCGACTTGGGGGGGCGGGGTCCTTTGTGGAGGGGGCCCGTGCAGCCCCTGCTTCCCCCTCAGATTGGGGCGGTGGGAGGGCTCAGTCCTATAAGCCTAACCTAACCCTACACCAATTCTTTCTTTTTTAGTCCTTACTTTTACATTTTTATTTCATGCTTTCCTTAGCACCGCACAAAACGTTTATGTTGTATATTTGCATATTGATGTATTTTCCCTGCCAACCATCCCTTTTTACACAGAACGTAAACAAAACATGAAAATACACGGAGACACGGAGAAAGGGTGGGGCTATTCTCTTTTCCTACTCCTTTTCAGACATGTTGAGTTGTGCAAATGGGAGCATGTGATGTTTCGTCACATGTTAAGCAAAAAAATAAACAATCACTGAAAGTAACAGAAGCGCACACGTGATGTGGTGGGGATAGCGCTGATAAATGCTGAGTCAGCGGAAAGCCGCGTATTGTTCTGACCTTTGGGATGGAGACGGTTCAAGGGTTTCGGAGTCACGATATCAGGTAAAGGATTGCACCCAAGTCGTCGCTAGATTCACGGCGTGAAATATTGTCTGGCCTTGTGTGTCAGTCTCTCCAAAACCAATTACGAAATTACTAAAAGCACTCCTCTTGTTTCAGATTTGGATGAATCACGCGACCCGCCAACATTCCCACAAAGCAAACGTGAGCCGATGCGCCGCAGGTGAACGTACAAGGATGAGGAGTGTCAACTGATGGTCATAAACATCCTTGGATGCAGCTCTAATACATATTCATAATTCAAGGCCGTGGGCATCATCACCGCATACTATTCAGTGCAAAATGTATGACGACTATTTCGGCATTAAAAAGAAATATCCATGCCCTTTTTCCTGCCGACAATGACACGATATCTGCACACATTTTGATGTTGCAAATGGTTTGAGGTGGCTGACAAATGCGGGAGTAGTTAGTGGATAAAAACTGAGAATGATTGTTGAATTGTATAAATATGCTGAACCACGGCTGCACGGTGGATGAGTGGGTAGCATGTTGGCCTCACAATCAGGAGGTTCAGGGTTCGAATCTGGGCATCTGTGTGGAGTTTGCATATTCTCCCCTTGCGTGCGTGGGTTTTCTCCGGGTACTCCGCTTTCCTCCCATAATTCCAAAAACATGCATGTTAGCTTAATTGGTGACTCAGAATTCTCCATTAGAGTGTGAATGGTTGTGTGATTGACTGGCGACCAGTCCAGGGTGTACCCCGCCTCCAGCCCAAAGTCAGCTGGGATAGGCTTCAGCATACCCACGACCCCAATGAGGATAAGCGGTATAGAAAATGAATGGATGTTGAACTACACAAGAAACGAAGTAGGGAACCATCAGGTTGAGAGACAAAACGCCCCACCTTGAGTGTTAAGGTAATGGAAAATGCACAATTCTTTTCCATTAATAGGAAGCACCAAAGAGATTGTCCATCAGCGGGAATATGGTCACAGAAAATATGCTGCTTCTCAGCATTGACAAAAAAAAGTAGGCCCAAATAATAAGTCAGTGCAAAGTTGGTCATTAATGACATAAAAATATCCGTTTTTGGACTCTTCCCCAAATCCTTTCCATTGATTGATTATTTGCTTATCCTTTAATTAAACTGGGCTTGACCTGCTGCTGCTTCTGTCCCTTGACACCTCTTTTATCGGGGTCCAGTTAAAATGCCGCCCTCCTAATTAGCGACGGAACAAATGCGACGGCAGCCAAGTGCAGTGCCGCTCCTCTGCACAGACGCTGACCGTCGCCCAAACTTTGCCGGGCTCCCTTAATTACCTTGATTGGGTTGTACTTTCAAATCAAGTCACGCAAATGAAAGCAGACACCTCGTGGAGGCTACGAGGCGGGTGATGGGGTGGGGCGGGGGGTAGCAGGAGTCATGAACCGTGAAAGGCCGCCGCAGCTCATAATTGCTTTAGCATGTCGGAGGGTTCTCGTCGTCTCGCGAGGCCTGTGGACTTGTTTGCTTCCATTGTGGGCTGACAATGGGCTGGGGCTACGCGAGCCTATGAAAATTGCATTGCCCTTCAAACACCTGCACTGTTGTTGTAGCTCCGCACACAATAGACCTCAGCCTTATACTGTACTGTATGTGTGGCAAAATCTGTCTTTGTGTAGCAATGGGGAGTTACGTAACATTCAAAGTGACGGATGACGTTTGCATCGCACTAATTAAGACCTCAGCACGGCCCCGAAATAGCATCACTGTCTTCAATTTTGGTAAAGTTATAGTCCCATACATTTAACTTTATTAGGGAAACCTTTTACATCTATTATTTTTTACAATCTTAACTATAGTTTGTGCACACCTGGAGGTTAGACGGAATTAGGCATAGTTCGATTTGCTTTACCTGTAAATTTGTCCTCATCAAGCACCATCACATGACTTCTATTAACAATACAGCGGTGCCTTCATTAACGCCTTTATCCCATTCCAGAAGGTCCGACTCAAACCAAAACGGTCTCCAACCAAAGCAGATATTCCCCTAGAAAAACATGCAAATCCAATTAATCCATTCCAGACACCCCAAATTATTTGCAAATAATGGAATTAATGAAGCAAAGCTTAATGCCTGACGCAGCGGGACCAAATTAGGCCACAACTGCTTCACAGATGCGGGAAGTGGCGAAGACGATGGAGAATGCACGTTGGGCATAATATTGTTGTGCGCTGGAAGTAAACAGTACTTGACAAGGTGTAAGTCTTGCGAGAGTCTGGTCATTTTGTGCCAACATATTGCGGCCCTGTGTTGTTTACAAACCTCTGAAATGACTTTTTAAGCAGTAAAGTCCACAGGTCCTGCACCCTTGTCTCCGTACGGTCCATCGCCTTGCACAATCACGTGCAAGCATTGCAAGTTTCGTCTTGCGTTTCGCCTGATCCAAGATGGCGGCGTAAACAAACCTGACTGATTTTAGGACGCTCAACAAGCAGGCGAACACATGTCGAGATTTTATCTAAAATCTAGGATGTTGATTAAAAAAAACGTGCCAACCAGGTGCTACCAAAAATAGCATCAGCTCAGATTTACCAGCTGACAAAAACAGGCATGTTCAACGATGATAAAGGGTTGCTCATCCAGGACCATCATTATCATGATGAGATCACAGGTCGCTTTAGCCCTCATGGCATCACTGGCACACACTTTTGCATTATTCAAACATCGATAGGAACAAGCCCCGGGCATTGTAGCGATGGAGCATTTGGCAAAATGTCTTGATGTGAAACAGTAAGTACCACATGATGGAAGCCATGTTTGTTTCCAAGTCAGCTCAGGAAAAGCACATCACTGAAAAGGAGCTAGATACGAAAATATTCCATTTATTGATGGGGAACCCTACTTAGCGGAAATTCACTTATCACAATTGGGTCTGGAATCAATTAGCCACAATAAGCGAGGGATTACTCCATTGCATATTTTTCATGATGACCTGCTTTCCGTGACCGCACGCCAGCCTTTGTCTTTTTCTGTATTTAGTTGTGACTGGACTTAGCAGCGTCAGCAAGCGGCATTAAAAATGAATGGCTGGATTAGAAAACCTTGACAAACTTAATTTCTACCTTTCATTTCTTGTAGTATTTATTCTTTTTTTTGCCGCCACCTGAAGTTGCTAATCAAAGAGTCCATCAGGGATACACGTCGTTGCCCTGGGAGACCAGCTGCTTTAATTACAACGAATGCCAGAGCTGCAATTCATTTCTCCTTGTAAACAAGAGAAGTAAACGGCCGTCCAAGGAAATGACTTTTTTTTTCTTCCACCCGCCCACCCACATTTTGCAGATAATTAAAAATTCAGTTCAGTGTTTCGGCAAGGTTTACTATTCAAATAATCCCCCCCAAAAAGGACCTGATGGCTGCGAGCACAGTTGCAAGCAGGTCAATGAAGAATCCCGGGAGTGCAGTGAGGGTTAATTGTCTTGCTGAGAGGCATCTTCTTGCTGTTACTTGAGACGAGAACAGGAAATCTGTAACTCCTGTGCAGGAATCCCGCATCGACGCAGAATCTGCATTTGCAAAAAATAAAATAAAATGATACCACGGAACTAAACGAGAGACATTTGAAACTGATTTTTTTTGTTGGGGGAAGGAGAAGAAATCTCTTGTTTGAAGACTTGTGGGTTAAGGATTACTGAGGGCAGATAAAGGAGGAAACATTGGTGTAATGGAGAACGCACTGACATACTGTCTCTCCTTCTGTGGAGATAAGAAAAAGCTTTGCACTCCAGTTTTGA
This sequence comes from Oostethus manadensis, assembly GCA_024372805.1. Taxonomy (NCBI): domain Eukaryota; kingdom Metazoa; phylum Chordata; class Actinopteri; order Syngnathiformes; family Syngnathidae; genus Oostethus; species Oostethus manadensis. The sequence continues at coordinate 88,309 of QODF01000146.1, forward strand.
GTAAAGTGCTTTGGCATCTGGCACTTTTTGATGATTATTTGACAGAGATCCTCACTCTTATTATCAGACGTGTAAGTTCCGATTGCTAACTGACACGTTTCCTAACAGAAATAAAATGATCCCAAAGTCCAAATCCACAACATGCTTGCTTACCTGTGACTACATTCATCCTTTGATGAAGTTAATGGCCACTGCCTTGCAAAATATGAATACAGTGGTACATCATTTTTTGTTATTAATTAGTTTGAAAACAAAGGCATTTTTTCCCCATAGAAAGTAATATATTATATATACAAAAACCTGTTCCAGACACCCAAAAATATCAACAAATAATACATTTTAGAAAACATTTTCTCACCTTCTTTATGAAATCGCTGGCCCTTTGGCTCCATGGAGGGTTATTTAGCAGTCACACTCAAATTACATCTGCACAGGCAGTAAGTCAGCAGCACATAGGATTGGTTTGTTGATAAGTAAATTTAAGATCTTAGAAAAACTGTTTATGACCTTCTAAATATGTTTTTTGAACATTATTAGAGCCTCCTAGACATGAAATAACACCCCATAACATCTTTACACTCTCAATACCCTCTATAATACCCATAATATGACAAAATAAGACATAAATAAGAGGTGTGTGTTGCTGCAAATGTATTCCGGTGATAGGGGAGCTGAGCGGCAGCCACAGCAACATCCCGTGTTAGGGATTATTATGGCTTTTGTGAGATCATTCGTACCTGCAAAGAAAGCCTATTGCCCCAGTGGTACCAACACCTGGTGGCCAGTGGCAAATACTACAGCCTACCATCTTCTAATGCAGTGGTTCCCAAAATTGTTTTGCTCCGCCCCCTTTGGAAGATCAAATTATTTTTACCTGCAATATTGTCAGAAAACTGAGACAGTCTTGAAATAATTCCACAAAAAAAGTGAATCACGTGAAAATTTGAGCATGCAAAAACCGAGATTTGAGGTTTGCAGTAGCAAAGTATTGCATACAAACTGCATTGGTTTCGTTGGTGGGTTTGTGCAGGCACAGGTGGAAGTTACAACTAATTCTCCGTAAGTCATTGAGCAAAAAATATTCCATGTATGCTAGCATGTCTGCATTTTGAGCACAAAAATGCCAGAGTTATGGTTGTTGCCAAGAGGCTGGAGGCGCATGAAGCCACAGTCCTGTAAACTAACTCCCCAGGACTCCCGTTAGTCACCGAGGCCAACGCCGCGTTCTCCCCGCCACCTTGGGCCGTAGTGGGGGCGGTGTCGCCGCCACCCCGCCGATGCCGCGTTTCCTTGCATGGCTCGCGGTGAGAGCTAATCCTGTTGAAAATAGAAATGTTTGCTGCCTCGGGATGAAGGGTGGAGGATTGGGGGGCGGGAGGGTGCGAGAGCGATGCCACCGGCCCCAAGGAGTCAGTCATCCATGTGCACACGGAGAGATAGCCTAATCTTGTCACAGACACGTGGTGGTGGTGTTGGAGGGGGGCGGGAATCAAAGACTGGCAAAGACTGGAGCTCGCCGAGGTGATACGGCAAGCTCATGATAGAAACGGAGAACTTGTTTTTCTTCAGGAGCTTTGCTGCCGCTGAGCTCCGGTTTGCTTAGGCATACATTTGTTATGAAACACACCACATGAGTCACCCCTAATGTGTCCAATAGGTGCCATCATCATCATTTACCAAAGTCTACTTTTCCATCTCCAGTGGCAGCCCACTGCATTTCGTAAATGCATGCATCATTGCTGTATCACATGATTTAACGAGTCACCGTGGGTGTTATACTCTTGCCAACAGTTAAGCACGGTCTCGGACTGCCTAAGTGCTGCTGGCAAGTGGGAATCTGCGGTTCTTTTTGAGTATTTATTGCATAAACAGCTGGTGACATTAGTGATTATCAAGATAATTGTGTTTTATCCACAGTCAAGCATGGTGGTGATAGTGTCATGGTATGGGGATGCACGAGTGCTGTCGGAACGAGGAGAAGTACGGTTCTTTATACAGCTGGCAACACAAGTGAGATGGACGCGTGGTCTGCACAAGGGCTTCCGACAACAGGGGAGCTGCGGTTCATTGAAGGGAATCATCAATAGCCTCGCCTAAAGTCAATCATGGCGGCGGAAGTGTCAACATATGAGGCTGAATGAGTGCTGTCGATACTTGGGAAGCTGTGGTTCTGTTAGATAAATGATTGTCAAAACCGCTCGCTATGTAATTGAGAAGCAAGATATTACTCTCTAAATTGCCGGCAACGCCTACTAAAAGAAAGATGAGGTGTGTACTGTCTACAGTTAAGCACGGTGGTAGTAGTGTCATGGTCTAGCACCGCATGAGTGCTGTCAACCCTTAGGGAGCTGCGGTTCTTTTGGAGAAATCTCTGTCTTAACAGCTGGCTACACAAGTGTGAAGCAAGATAAATGCGCCTTGCCTTCTGTCAAGCATGATGGTCTACGGGTGCACGAGTGCTGCTGGACCTTGAGGAGCTGTGATTCTTTTTGAGGAATTAATTGCTGGCAACACTATCGAGATGTGAGATAGTTGTGTGCTGTCTACAGTCAAGCATGGTGGTGGTAGTGTCGTGGTGTGGGGCAGCACGAGTTCTGCCAGCAACTGATGTCCAAAATGTACTATGTTATTTGGAACCAACGCATGATCCCCTCCTTTGGAAAACTGTGCCCTTCTTTAGTGGTTCTTTAGCGGCGCCCCCGGTTCTGCATATCGTCGATAATTGATTGTTTGATGTTATAAATCCGTGCACTATTTAGACGGTTTTGAAAGCATTCTGCGGTCTTAAAATGTCAGCTCAGCATCGGAATTGAACTACTTGCTATTCTGCATGCATACAAGAAGCACCGCCAAGCAAGACTGATATTCTCTGAGGTTCCGTCATCGTGACGGAGTGGCAGGCATAATTTTTGCTTGGCCAATCTGACGCCTTTCAAGTGGGGATGGTTGGCGGTGGGTTGGGGGAAGGGTGGGGGTGGCCGGGGCAACACGCCGATCCCCTCATCAGACGCTCCGCTTGCTTCTTAAAATACTCAGCTGACGAGGAGCCGACACTTCCAAGTTTTCGCCTGAGCAGCTTCAATGTGCACAGCAAAAAATGCATTTGCAATTCCAGCTTCCGTGAAACTGACACAGCTTACTTTTTAGTGCTTGAACTCAACACAGAGATGTGCGCCATTGCATTGCGTCGCCGCTTGCGGCGAGCTGCAGTGATTTATGGTCTTAAGATGTACATTATTCGAGTAAATTCAATATATGTTTTGCATAAAACTCTTTAGAGACACCTATCAGTATGTGAGGAACACCCCTAAGCTGCTTCTTCTACTCCTGAACTGCTGCACATAAAGGGGTGAGGATATGTGTAAACATGCACCATTTCTGTGTTGCCTGCGCTATAATTTCTCTGATAAATACACGTACCTCGTGGTGGCGCTGTTATTAAACCCCAAAGTCTGACAATTGGCTTGAAATTTGTCACACAGCCTACAAAACACCCGCTCTAACTTTAAGGCGTTTAGTTGTGGCGCTACTAAATTTGGTACGCACTTTAAGAGAACTTACAAGCACATGTGTACACTTTGAGCAAGATTGGTTGTAAAGCGGGCCGCACGGTGGATGAGTGGGTAGCATGTTGGCCTCCGGTTGGTACTCCGGTTTCCTCCCACGTTCCAAAAACATGCATGTTAGGTTCATTGGCGACCCTTAATTGACCATTATTGTGTGAATGTGAGTGTGAATGGTTGTCTGCCTTGCGATTGACTGGCGACCAGTCCAGGGGGTACCCCGCCTCCCGCCCGAAGCCAGCTGGGATAGGCTCCAGCATACCCGCGGCCCTAATGAGGATAAGCGGCATAGAAAATGGATGGATGGATAGATGGATGGTTATAAAGCATGGATGCCATCCATTTGCACGCGCACAGGCCAGACTTGGCACATAATTGTCCACAAGTCCCTGATTTGTCTAGTCACTGTACAATTTTGACGACATCTGTATTACACGTACGCTAGCAGCATTTCCACCACAACCCGCAGGGGGGGGGGCCACAAATGCCAATTTGGAGTTGTAAAAAAAAAAAAAAATTACATTTGTTTCTGTAAGGCAGTGCTTCTCAAGTAGTGAGGCGGGCCCCATTGGGGGCCTTTCAGTGTTAGTACAGGCCTGCCAACATGTACAAATTTCTTGTACGCAACATGGATATGGCTCTTAAATATGCTTACATGTTTCCCAGCTCTACTTTTTGTTGCATTTTGCTGGTTGAGTTGAGTGAGTTGAAATTTGTGACACAGCTGCACAAAACAACCACTGTAACTTTAGCGTGTTTAGGCGAATCGCCGTGAAATTTGGTACACACCATTTCGGGAACTGACAAGTCTTACATTTGATTAAGATAGGTTGAAAAACATGGCCGCCATTAGGGAAATGTCTCTGCCGGGGAGCCGGTAACGTATTTACAGCAACGAAAATACATCATCATTGTGTATGATGACTTATTCGTGTTTTTGTGAATATTTCCCCCAAATAAATTTCACTCTGAAACACATAAAAAGAAATACATTGAAGGTGTGCAACAACACGGCCTACAATCTGCACGTTTATTAGTGGGTGAATGCAGTGCTGAAATGTCTTCTTAGCTCACGTCTCAACTTGTCGCCTGTAATAAGCACATGCTCCACTTCTCTCTCTGCGGGTGTGAGACTATCATGCTTTGGAAATGTAAAAATATGTTGTCGCGAGGAGGGGGTTTGGACACGGCCACAGTTGAATTATTCATTTATCACGGGGAGGATTTGAAGAGAAAGCGATACAATCGTATTTCCAATGATGCAAAAAAGTTTGTTTTTTTTACATACTGGATATGAAAGCACCCTAGTTAAATTCGACACAGACATGAAGTTTGTGCCCCCCCCCACCCAACAAACCCCAACGCTTACTCTACAAGTAAGTGAACATCTGCATGTGAGTAATTTGCCGCCACTAATAGAGACACCTTTTTTATTCCTGGGCAAGATGTTCCACCCTTCATCTGCCTCATTAGCGGTGCAACAATTACTTTTCAGAGCACGATATCTGGCTGGAGAGCTTTGCTAGCATCTGTTCTGCCGCCGAAATGTCCCATCGCACCACACTGTTAAGCTGTGGCTGCAACCACGTGTTAAGACTGCTGTGTTGTCGACTTATGCAGTGCGCCAACAGAATGAAGTGTATTTGTCAGAAAAGTAATAGTGCAGGCGATACAATAGGGGTGCATGTTTTGACCAATTTTCACCCTTGTGTGGCCAGCGGTCCACAAGTAGAAGAGTTACCTTAAGTCAGTAGTTCTCAGTTATTTTTTGTCACACCCCCTCTAGGGGCCAGTAATGTTGTTGCGCCACCGCTTGTGAAATACTATTGACAAGTGATAATATGTATGTATTTATCTGTACTGTACAAACTGAAATTGGAACTGAAACCAGGACAATTCAACAAAATGGAGAGCTGTGAAGTGTATTGAAGAGTCAAATTGCATGTTGGGAATAATAGATTTGGACATATTGGCATGTTTACACTAACACTGAAAGTACTCCCTGCTTCTCGCGGCCCCCCTTGAAAGGTCACCCCACACCCAAGGTTTCCGCCCAAATATTTGACAACCACTGCCTTAAGTAATAATAGTGTTACACACTGTAAATGACTGAATTATTGGCATCCACCATGGATATGTGTAAAAATGCTTTGAAATACATGCTATAATTCATGTAACACACATATCTGCAGGATTTAATAATCATTACAAAAACTGTTGTGAAAACTCCAGAACATGCCCCTGCAAAGATGTTTTGCTTGGTGGCAGCCAGGTTTTTCAAACAATCTGGCTCAGATTTTCCACACACATGCTTGTCCATCCCCTAAATGGGTGTACCAAATTTCATAATATTTCAACAACACACTACAAAGTTACAGTGGGTGCTTCTGTAGAGCGCATTGAGCACCGTGATACATTTCAAGTAAATCCGAATAATGAGGTTTAATAACAGTGCCACCATGTGGTGTAAAATAATAGCACAGGCGACACTGTATGGGTGTGTGTTTTGACCATTTTTCAGTGCAGCGGATCAGAAGTAGACTAGTTACCTTAGTTAAACAAATGCATACAGTCCTAAAAATTGAGTTCCAAAACAAGTGTTACATGACTGTAAATTATGAAATACAATGGATTATGTTAAAAATCCTTTGGAATACATGCTAGAATTCATGTAACACAGATATCCCCTACATTTCATTATCATTAGAAAAATTGTTAATGACTTTGCGGACAATTAGCTGTGAAAACTCCAGTACATGCCCCTGCAAAAACGTTTTGCTTGGTGGCGGCCAGGTTTTTCAATCAATCTGGCTCAGATTTTTCACACACGTGCTTGTCCATCCCCTAAATGGGTGTACCAAATTTCATGATAATTCAACAACACACTACAAAGTTACAGTGGGTGCTTCTGTAAAACGCATTGAGCACCGTGATACATTTCAAGTAAATCCGAATAATGAGGTTTTCTAACCGTGCCACCATGTGGTGTATCTGTCAGAACGATAACAGCACAGATAACACTCTATTGGTACGACAAATTGTCACCCTTTTGTGTGCAGCGGTTCAGGAGTAGAAAAGTAACATGACGTGTATGTAACAACATTGAGAGTACTTGTGTGTCCTTTGCAGGTATCTTATCGCTGGGAGAGGCCGTGACACCCCGGGGGGATGTGGCTTAAGGAGACTCTTCCTCACATCATCACCTGCCTATCTTCTGCACTGCGAGCCGCGGCAGCTGTGCTTTAGAACCAGCAGGCCGGATACTTGCTTCCCGTAAGTAAACAGAGGTCCACTGTTTGGGTCAGTTTTGGGGTATGTGTTATGATACACAACGATAGTGAGTGACCTGAAAATGCAGAAAGGGCTAGTGCAATCTGGTAATTTGTTTGAGGTAATTTGCAATTAGCATACTTTGCTAAACTAGCTGCTCTAGTTGACTTCGGTTAGTAACTCTTTTTGCAAACAAAACACAGAAGTACAAAGGTCTCCACAGTCAGAAACATGGCTTCCTGCCTCTGACCATACAATGGTACTAAAATACAATAATGTATAAAAAAAAAGACTATCTGGCTCTTGTTCCTGTCTCATACATCTTCACTCATGCGATAGGCTGTCTGTCAATTTTACTGCTCGTCGGCCTCCCCTTGACGCGGCTCTGATGACGGATGGGCCAAAGTGCGACTAAATAACTATGACGGCGGGGATGATAAAAACGTGACAATACACACCCCGGACAGGAAATTGGCCGTTTTGCAGCCATTGACACAAAGCAGCTGAAGTGATGGCACTTTTTCCCCTGCAGTGAGGAAAAAAACGTCCCGGTAATCCACAGGGAGATAGTTACAGTCCACTGGACATATTTCCGCAACGCACCATCCTAATAGGTCTACTTTTGCTTTGTCCTTGCTTTTCCCACCCTTACAAGGTCGGAGCTAAGCTGTGCTGGAAAGAAGGTTGCATTTAGTATCCTGGTAATCAGCACACATGCAGTATGAGAGGCTGCTGAAATAAGGTGAACAACGAAGGCATTAATCAGACAATGGCACGCTCGAAAATGAGGCTAATGAGGACGAGTAAATCTGGATGAAAATGGGTTCCTGGGGCTTGACGAGTGAATGGAATATCAATGACATGCCGGTTTGAGGTGACTAAAGGTGCTTTCGTAGCTGAAGAAAGTGAGGATCGCATATCTTGTCAACGGAGAATAAAATAGAAAGCAGACGTGGGCCATCACGTTTTCCTGGATACAGACCCGATACCGTGCAGAACTGATTTACTATCTACTGAAAATGAGTCAAAACAAAGTCACTATTGGGTTTGAACCTCATTGATTTTAAATGTCTCACACCCACACTGTAACTTTAGGTCGTTTTAGTCAATCACCACAAAATTTGGTATACACAGTTGTGGGCTATTTTGGGAACATATACCCCCGCAATAAACAAGGGAACGCTGTATCTCGTATTGATCCCAAGGGTAAATTCTGCAGCTAGTTCAAATTGTTATGAAGTTTAAATGTAGATGTTCATGAATGCGTCTCTTTGCGGTTTTTGCACGCCAATTCCTGATTCTCAGAAATGAATGGATGCCAGTGTTTGTCAGCGGGGCCGCGTTGTGTTATGAAATGTGCCCTTTGCAACGCAATAGGAAGCTTGCGCAATGAAAATGTTTCATTTATGACCTTGCCTGAGGCTGCAGGTGGGCCATTGTTTATTCCTACATGCATTGAAGATAGTCTGCAACAGTTGTTCAAACCCCTAAAACATGTCCCAAAAGAGTTGCTGCATTTTGTGCGATACATTGCAACCAACTTTGCAAATAGGGTGAGAACCACAGTGTCTGATATAACTTATCCTAAGTTCACATATTCATGTATACACTGTATTAGAGGCAGTGGCGACTGCTGTGTGTACATTTCATTGGGTAAATAAACGGAATCCCGTTTTGCTCGACAGTGAAATGAGCAAATCAGCAATCTTTTTTTGCAGCACCACCCTTTTTTTTTTTAAATGTGTCCCGCCCATTGGACGCTGAGTATCTCTGGGGGTCTATGGGGACAGTGGGCTCAGCTACTGCTTGATGAAAATCCAAAAGCTGGAGAGCCTCTTCCGTAGTTAAAATCTTCTGGTTTTGACACTTCCATAAGTTGAAACTAATAATTCTGCACTTCAATCAAGCAAGAAATTCATTTATTTAAAATGAAATTAATATTACTCACTGAAACGCTCAAGTCTCACTTGGTGTCTAAAAATTAAAACTTTCTAGGAGATATTCTATTAGATGTTAAACGTGTCTCCTTAATTCAAAAAAAGTATCAAAACTCACATTATTGATCGTTTTTTCACTTATGCCAGACAGCAATCGTTCATTCGTAAAGCTTAATTGGTTGCCGGCCTGACTGTGATGAGTGAATTTCCACAAAGTACAATTCTGTCTTTATAAATTGATCATTTTCATAATTACACAGATAACCTGTTCACAATTCTCTAAATATGTGTTGTTTTTTTTTACATTTTATTAACATTATTATTTATTTTCACATCATTATGTCATAAAGCCGCATTTTGTTATAATTCTTTACACATTGCAAAAGTTACCGAATGCGGATGCCGCACTTTTTTTATGGAGCAAAACGTAACAATGTGGTGGATTTTGTATTAAAACAATTGAAATAATGCTTTAATTAGAAAAAAAAAAAATTAAGCATGTCAACTTATTTAGAAATGATTTTAAGACACCGGTATGTTTCATTGGTCAAATCTAAATGGAATGTAACTGTACTGTCTACTATTATAATGGAGAATGTGTAAGCAAGCTAGAGACTAAAGCTTCACTAATTATAAATGACATGAAAATTAACCTCACCACCTTATCGTGGTGGAGGAGTTTGCGTGTCCCAATGATCCTGGGAGCTAAGTTGTCGGGGGCTGTCATGCCCCCGGTAGGATCACCCGTGACAAACAGGTCTTAGGGGAGGGACCAGACAAAGAATGGCTCAAAAGACCGTAATGATGAATGATACAATTGGCCCATGGCACTCTGGAGGCAGCTGACAGGTACCAGAAGGCCAAGCGGTCTGCAGCTCTGGCGGTCGCTGAGGCAAAAACCCGGACATGGGAGGAGATTCTGGACCACCATCCGCCGTCTCCGGTGGGGAAAGCAGTGCACAGTCAACACCGTGTATCGTGGGGACGGTGTGCTGCTGAACTCGACCCGAGATGTTCTGGACCGTTGGAAGGGAATACTTTAAAGACCTCATCAATCCCACCGACACGCCTTCCAACATGGAAGCAGTGCGTGGGGATTCTGAGTCGGGTTCGCCTATCTCTGGGACTGAGGTCACCGAGGTGGTCAAAAAGCTCCTTGGTGGCAAGGCCCCGTAGGTGGATGAGATCCGCCCAGAGTTCCTTAAGGCCCTGGATGCTGTGGGCGTGTGTTGGTTGACACGACTCTGGAGCATTGCGTGGATGTCGGGGTCGGTGCCCCTGGACTGGCAGACCGGGGTGGTGGTCCCGCTTTTCAAGAAGGGGGACCGGTAGGTGTGTTCTAACTATCGTAGCATCAAACTCCTCAGCCTCCCCGATAATGTGTATTCAGGGGTTCTGGAGAGGAGGATCCGCCATATAGTCACATCTCGGATTCAGGAGGAGCAGTGTGATTTTCGTCCTGGCCGTGGAACTGTGGACCAGCTCTATACTCTCGGCAGGGTCCTTGAGGGTGCATGGGAGTTTGCCCAACCAGTCTACATGTGTTTTGTGGACTTAGAGAAGGCATTCGACCGTGTTCCTCAGGGAATATTGTGGGGAGTGCTCCGGGAATATGGAATATCGGACTACTTAATCCAGGCGGTTCGTTCCCTGTATGACCGGTGTCAGAGTTTGGTTCGCATTGCCGGCAATCAGTCGGACCCGTTTCCAGTGAGGGTTGGACTCCGCCAGGGCTGCCCTTTGTCACCAATTCTGTTCACTACTTCCATGGACAGAATTTCTAGGCGCAGCTAGGGCGTTGAGGGGTTTCAGTTTGGTGGCCGCAGGATTAGATCTCTGCTTTTTGCAGCTGATGTGGTCCTGTTGGCTTCATCGAGCAGTGACCTTCAACTCTCACTGGATCGGTTCGCATCGGAGTGTGAAGCGGCTGGAATGAGAATCAGCACCTCCAAGTTCGAGTCCATGGTTCTCGCCCGGAAAGGGGTGGAGTTCCATCTCCGGGTCAGGGATAGGGTCCTGCCACAAGTGGAGGAGTTTAAGTACCTCGGGGTCTTGTTCACGAGTAATGGAAGGATGGAACGTGAGATGCGGCGTCTGCAGTGATGGGGACTCTGCACCGGTCTGTCGTGGTGAAAAGAGAGCTGAGCCAAAAAGCAAAGCTCTCGATTTTCCGGTCAATCTACGTTCCTACCCTCACCTATGGTCATGAGCTTTGGGTAGTGACCGAAAGGACAAGATTACGGGTACGAGCGGCCGAAATGAGTTTTCTCCGCAGGGTGGCTGGGCTTTTCCTTAGAAATAGGGTGAGAAGCACTGTCATTCGGGAGAGACTCGGAGTAGAACCGCTGCTCATCCGCATTGAGAGGAGTCAGATAAGGTGGCTCCCGAACGCCTTCCTGGGGAGGTGTTCAGGGCACGTCCAACCGGTAGGAGGGCTCAGGGAAGACCCAGGACACATTGGAGAGACTATGTCTCTCAGCTGGCCTGGGAACGCCCCGGCATCCGCTGGGAAGAGCTAGACGAAGTGGCCGGGGAGAGGGACCTCTGGGCTTCCCTGCTTAGGTTGCTGCCCCCGCGACCCGAACTCTGATAAGCGGAAGAAAATGGATGGATGGATGGATGAAAATTAACAGTGCACAGAAATGTTCCTAGGTACATCCAATAAGGATTGTTATGCAAATAATATACATAACATAAAAAATCACAAATACAAACTGAACCTTTTCTTTTTCGAAATGTCGCACTGGATTGCGCAAGACTAATACATTAAAGTCCAGCCCATAACAATATCATTACATCAAAGCATTTGCACCCTTAGCGCTGGCTGCAAAAGTGCGCTTCACTGATTATGAGATCTTTGCAAAGTTCTTTTACGCCCTGCGCTAATGTTCTAACACAATGTAGCCGCAACGGGGCACAAGCCAGTGTCTTACTGTGCCGGTCCCAAGCCCGAATAAATACAGAGGGTTGTGTCAGGAAGGGCAACAGACGTAAAACTTTGCCAAACCAGAACATGCGAATCAGACAAATGACTTCCATACCGGATCGGACATGGCCCGGGTTAACAATGCCCGCCACCGGTGCTGTTCACCGACAAGTTGCCGGTGGAAACTGGATTACTGTTGGCCGAAGAAGAAGGAGAGGAAAGTGTGTCCGTAGGAGGAGAGAGAAGAGAAATGCTAAGAGTCTAGAACTAAGAGTAGGGACTTTGAATGTTGGAACTATGACAGGAAAAGGTAGATAATTCGTTGACATGATGCAGAGGAGGAAGGTAGACATATTGTGTGCCCAGGAGACCAGGTGGAACGGTAGCAAGGCTAGAAGCTTAGGAGCAGGGTTCAAGCTGTTCTATCATGGTGTAGATAGGAAGAGAAATGGAGTAGGGGTGATTTTAAAGGAAGAGTTTGCTAGCAACGTCCTGGAGGTAAAAAGAGTGTCAGATAGAGTGATGAGCCTAAAGCTAGAAATCGA